>JAPKLW010008614.1:0-13107 GCA_026898455.1 Plectranthus barbatus | reverse complement strand
TCATAGCACACTAGTCTATTACAACTCGATGTTCAACTTATACAGGACTTTTACAAGTTGTGTTAGACTCTCTAGATTTCAGCAAATGATCGACCAACTAGATAAGGTTTGATCCAACAAAACCTTTTACTAATAAGTCCTAAGGAAGATTTTAGGGATAATTCCCAACAATTTCCCCCTTTTTGGTGCGATGAAAGTTTACTATCATTTGCTGACCCGAGTGGAAGAATGTCTGTGTTTTACAATTCTATGCTATTCTATCACAGAGTTTTTCCAACTAGGTTCAAGCAATAGGAATGATTGTAGTAAAATTCCCCCTCAAAAGTTGCTGGGAAATATTTCTCGATTAAAAATTTTGCAACACAGCAATATGTAGATTTTCTAGCATTCATTAAATCAACAATCATTCATATCCATCTATCAAAACATAATCATCATGTCCACATGCAAATTTGTTGAATACACCAGAGGTGTAGATCAACTATAGCACACCAGTAGAATTCAGAAGTGGACAAAGAGATTTTGTCAAAATCTGATCCAATTTTATATATATGATATAGCACGTTTCAGTACAAATTGGATACAGAGTAAATAAAAGAATTGACCTTATTGTTCACGAGCTGGACGCTGGTTTGTCCTTTTCACTATCTGCTGTTTTGTTCTTCCGAATGTCATCAAACTTCTCCATGGTGAATTTCATGAAATTCTCCAGAAGAATTGCTCCTGATTCTCTTTCAGCAGCCTCACGCTCCAGTTCTTTGGCCAACTTCTCTTGTTCCATTGCAATCTTTTGCAATTGAGATTCATGTTCAATTTTCTGTAGCTCTAGCTTGGCTTCATGTTCCTTTCTTTGTAGCTCAAGTTTAGCTTCTAGTTCTTTTTGTTTCAACTCTTGTTTTGCTGCTTCTTCTTTTCTCTTTATTTCCTGTTCCTTTGTTGCTGCTTCCTCTTTGTATTTCTTTCTTCTTTCACGGTCAGCTTTTCTTCTTTCTTCCCCCTCTTTGATTGCAGCCAAAAGATTAGTACCATAGGCCACAACCGTTGCTTCGGCGTGAGTCCTGGTGTCTTCTATGTCTTTTCGAACAACTTCAAGACTTGCCCTGTTCTCAAAAATCGCTAACTTGTTGTCACCAACCTCTGTTCGTACATGAGATACATCACTCCGTATCTCATCAACTTCTCTTCTCAGATGGTTGGTTGCTGCTTCTATTCTTTCATCAACGGCTTGTTGCAAATAAGAGTGGAAGGCTTCAGCTACATCGGTGGTCAAAGGAAGAGGTATCTTTACAGATGATATAGGAGAGGCATTGAAGGGAGTAGTCATGACAAGTTCCTGACTCGTTGGAATGTTTGATGATTGTTCATGACTGATATTCGCAGCAAGGTACTCTTGATAGCATAAATCCTCGAGCAATATCCGATGAGCTACCTCTACAACTTGTGCGACCTCATGAATGAACTGAGCTTCATCTCTCTGAGCTTCCTCAAAAGTGTTCTGAATATCCATCTCTATGATGTTTTGAATATCAATGTCCAGAAGCTCAACTAACATCTTATCTGGATACTCGAGTCTTAGAGCGGCACGTTCAGTGGCTCGTGCCATTCGTCGAGCTTGTCGACGCTCCTCTTGTTGAGATTTATATTCCAACTTACGGTTCTCATAAGCAGCAACAGCTTTTGCTTGTCGTTTGGACAGTTCGATTCTAGCATCAGAGTATCCATCAGGTACGAAGGTGGACTTGGGTAATCCAGCAGTTTTCGAGAGAAAACGATGTTCTCGGATGGCTTGAAGTCTGCACATCACTTGTTTATCCGAGAATTGTTTCATCCCTGGAACTTGATCAATCCAATCAAAACACCAACGTTCTTCATATCTCCAGAAGTTTAATCCTTTAGCTGCGATACAGAGCATCCTCTCTTCAAAGCAGAGTTGATGCATGATATAATCAAACTTCTTCCATCGACGGAACTCTTCTGCTAATAGGCGTCCTTCTGGTATGGACTCATCTAATGCACTGTGGAATAGATCTGCTATGGCTCTCTCTGTTTCAGATTCAACGAACTGCTCTATTTCTTCAGCCATAGGTCCTAAATCAGAGTTGGGTGCATCCTCGGGATGAACCTTTGCACACCATTGGCTAATTCTTCTGAGTCCATAGCGACGTCCTGGCAGCCCATGGAATGGTACTCAAAGAATAGCTTCAGATCCTGTGGTTTCTTTTCTCAAGAACCTTGCATTGTAAATTTCTTCAGCTTCTCCATCGGAATCAGATTCAGAGAGGCAAGATGATTCAGGTTCAGTGAGGAGAGAATCCTCTTCATCTAGTTGATGTAGTGCAGCAGCTGTTGGCTCTTTAGTAGATTGCTTACTAACGAGTGTTTCCATCTGATGTTCTGATGGTGTCTGCGCTGGCAATTTCCCTAACATGTCTTCGTCTGATTTTTCTTTCGATGAACCAGGATGAATAAGGGATCCAACTTGATCTTCAGTATTGCGAATCTCACTGGATTCTGCATCATTTCTTCTGTGAAACTTCTCCCGGGGGTAGTGAGTTTCATTAAATGCTCCCGACGCCAGTCTTCGTGTGAATTCTGTATCTGATAATTCTTCCTCTGCAATATTAATCCGCTGATCAGGTGTCTGACTTGGAATTGATGCTACTGCTGAATCAACCTTCCCTTTTCCTTTTTCCGCAACCTTTTCTGCTAGAAGAAGTGGATCAGCAGTCGAATCTGTTGTGGCATCCTTGATGATAGCATCTCCTGTCGTATCTACAATATTTTCATTGTCTACTGGAAGTTGATTTTCTTCAGCATCTTGTCTTTCTTCCACTGATTGATAGATATGTTCTACTGAAGTCTGATCTACTATGTTAGCATCAACTTCCCGGCTGGTGCTAACTTCTCTGTTGGTACTGTCTTCTTTGCTAGCTTTTTTGGTGGCTTTCTTCTGTGCCCTGAATTCTTCAGCAGCTGATTTGACTCGTTCGAAGGTCCTGTCTCTGGCTTCGAATGTCAAGTTATTGATGAATTTCTGATAATCTTTCTTCTCTTTTTCTTTTAGAGTAGCTATCCGCCTCCTCTTTACTTTCTTTGTTTCTTGAGTTTGTTCTTTTGCAGGTCTGAGATACTTAGGAATGTAATCGGGATCAGAGGTTTTAGCCAAGTTGGTCTGGCTAGACGTATTCTCTGTTGTAATCTCTTTTTCAGCAATTCTAGCAGACTTGTCTTCTGCCTCGGCTTTTTCAATTACTTCTTTGTCAGGCAGAAGTTCCAACCGTCTTCTGGTCTTCTTCTTTGCTATTACTGCTGGTGGTTTCGTAGCAACTCTCTTCGGTGATGGAATTGGTATTGCTAATTCTCCAATAATAGTTTGAGAATGTTGAGGTTCCATTGAAGTCATGATGTTGTTGATCTGATCAACTGGAAGATTTCCTAACATCTCAATGTCTGCAAGGTTTTTGAAGCATTGATCTGTGTCGGCAGTCTTCTTTAACACTGCCAATTCCTCTTCTGATATTGGAATGGAATGTTGGAGTCTAGGTTCTGCTAAGCTCGCGTCATCTGGTTCCTCTGGAGATGTAGGTTTAGCCTTGTCTACATTAGACTTCCCTTGTAGCTTCCGCGGATTCCTGATGTTAATTGGCTTAGGCTTGCGACGTGTTAACGGAATATAGTCGGTAGACAGAAGTGCAACGCCTCGGTCGACTCCTATATTAGTAAACAGAATCTCCAACAGTTTACTGATCTTCAGCCCAAAGTTTACATTCGAAGAGAATGTTTCATCTACTTCCATGTGAGTATTCTTCTTGGCATGCTCTGCCCAGCGTTCAAAAATAAATTCAGCCCAATTACCCTTAACATTGTCTTGTAATGCCATCATCACGGCATACTTCTTAGCAGAGAGCTCCGCATACGATCCAGCATCACACTGGAGCATTTTGATTACAATCTCTGCAAGGAGTTTGTACTCCTCTGTTAAGGTGTTGATGGAGGTGTTAGCCTTAAATTTTTGCCTCTTCTCTCCTGGCTTCTTCCAAAGGTTCCACCTTCTTTCCATTTCGGCTGTATCAGTTATCTTATACTGAGAAATTTTGGCTCCATAGTTTCGAAGCCCAAAAGTGCGAGCAAGTAAATCAGCACTCACTTCTATGATATTTCCATAGACACATGTTTTGAAAGATTTCTGATCATCACTCATAACAGCCCTAGCATAAAATTCAGAAACCATATGCGGATGAAACTGATCAGGTTCAGCAGTGAGATACTTTACCAGCAATTCGGAATCAAGAAGATCCAAAATCCATTTAGGAAATTGTTTGTTGGCGAGCGGCATGTACAGAACCCGGTCTTTCATAATCTGGGCAACTCGTCGTCTTTCTGCTGAGTGTGTGGACAGCGTCTTTTGTCTGGCCATGGTTACTAATGTATAGTAACGGATGGACTCATCAATGTCCTCCTTCTTCTCAATACCGGTGAACGCGGGTGCATGTCGAACATGCAGGGGCGAGCAAGTGGTTGAGGGGTATATAAATGACGCTGTTTGAAGATTATCATTCTCAAGATTCTCGGATGAATTTGTATTTTGATGTGAGGGAATGGAAGAATCTTGATTTGAGGTCATGGTTGGGTAGGAATTTCTGAGAATTTTGGTAGGGTTTTTCAGAGGTGGGTGTGAGAGAATTTCTGAAAGCGGAATTTGAAGTGTTTCGAAATCGGATGAAGGTGTAGAAGATTTCGAAGTATGTGAATAAATCAACGGCGAAGATTGAATTCACTTTAATGTTAATCGACGGTTGGGGTTGAGAGTCAAATCGTGAGTAGAAACACGTCTTTCGGAGCTCGAGTGTGGATGATGTGGCACAGCCCCATTTGTCGCCGTCGTCTAAATGCATTAAATGTTTCTTCAAAGAGAAACGCTAACTTCCCACGTCTGATTTGAAAACTTCAGCAGTCGATGGTAGTAGAGTTAAACAGATGCTACCACGTATGTCATGGTTTCATCATTACAATTTCGGCATTGCTTTTGATGCAAGATCATGACCTCTTCAGATTTGACATTCACATTAATGAATTATCTCACTCCTCGTAGTGACTCTTCAGCTTCAGCAGTGAACAGTTACTAATGTCCCCTCTATAAATAGCATAGACATGCGATGCATTTGCTACGACTCCTTGTAACTTCTCGCTCTTCTTCTCAAATGAAAATTTTCAAGCACTAAGATATGGAGCAAGGTCAAACGCTTTTCGTTCCGCGTCACAGAATCCTCTGTGATGCTGGTCTTTATGAGGAATATGAAGAAGATTACCACATAGCAGAGTGGGTAATGTCCAGTCTACAAGCTAGTGGTGTTGCTAGATTCATAACTTTGACACCTCATGCGTTCCACATGGAACATCTTCAAAATCTTATGCAAAAGAGTGAACCGGTTGGTGACTCCATTGTTGGTGTCTTCATTAACCGACTGGTGTGGTGGACGGTTGAGTCCTTTGCTTCAGAATTTGGCCTACCAAGGGGGCCAATTCCTGTGATGGAGTATCGCAGTGCTGAAATATCTCCTGAGTGGACTTCATGGATGAAGTGGAGACGTTTACCCGATATTCCATTCTCCCCAACTCCTTCTGCTTATGGGTTGCAGACGCGCTATCAAGTACTCTTTGAGATAGCTTGTGGCATGGTGGTCGGAGTTGATCCTGATGACATGGTCTTTACTCGAGAGGTCTGGAAGATTATGATGGCAATCGATGACCGAACAGAGGTGGATTGGGTGGCATTCGTCTTTCAGAGAATGCGGCAGAGTGTTCAGCAGTTTCCAAGACTCTACCTTCCCTATGGGATGTCTCTGAGTTGGTTGCTGGAACAGAAATTCAGCGATCATACATTAGGGCCCTCGAATCTTCGAGGAATAGATTTCTATCCCTTTGTACCAATCGCGCCCTTTGATTAAATCGTTTGCTGTAAACTTCTTTTGATGATGTATAGAAGATAATACCATTGTACTTTTGACAGATTTATATAACTGCATTCAATATCGAGCCTCTTCTTGATAGTTTCCCTTTGAATCATCCGTTTAATAACCTTCCCAAGATCATAGCAGAGTGATGGTTGGTAGCAGAGTGTCCTCCTTTTAGCAGGCATATTAAGTCTATCATAGAATGTATTTCTGGCAAAGACCTTAATGCAATAGCAGAGATCATGTTTGCTAGCAGAGGCCTTGTCTCTAGCAGAGACTTCAACTCTAGCATGTATCTCATTTGTTAGCAGATGTTCTATGCCTAGCAGTGTTTTCATCTCTAGCAGAAATTTTATTCGCTAGCAGATATTTTGACTCTAGTAGAGCTATCATCTCTAGCAGAAATCGCATTCACTAGCAGATGTGTTAACTCTAGCAGAGCTTTCAGAGCTAGCAGAAGTTGTATTTGCTAGCAGATGCCTTAACTCTAGCAGAGCTTTCATCGCTAGCAGAGTGAGCGACGATGTCGATTGCGTATTCCAAGAATAATTTTGACCAATCTGTCGTGGCGTCTTTCTATTCGTAAGGTGACAGATGGATAATAACTTTGGTAGGTTGAATCTGATCAATTCTAGTGAGATGAGTTAAGATCTTTCCTTATAAATACCCTGTTGTAAGTAGCCTTGTCGACACAACAAACCTAATTTCCTGAAACATAAATTTTCAAGAAACGAGATGGATTCACCAGGTCAATCTCTTGAGCTGCGCCGAAACCAGATCCTTCATGAGGCTGGTTTGAATTCTCTATATGATAACACTCCGAGAGTGGTAGAGATGATCATGTCGAGGTTAAATCACAGTGGATTAACCCGATTTGTTACTGCTACTCCAAGGCGTTTTCAAGGCGACACTCTTCGAGAATTCATAGAGAGTTGTTCTGTGGAGGAAGATGGCATTTATGGTTTCTTCCTCGGCAAACTTGTCTATTGGTCACCTGACGTCTTTTCTCGTCGATTCGGTCTTCTCAGAGGCCCTGGTTCCGTCTTCAGCCATCGTGTGACCCCTGAGTGGTTGGCGTGGCATAAATGGAGACGTCTTCCGTCGTCGAAATTTTCCTTGTCGGTCTCTGCATATGATCTGCGCACTCCTTACTGGGTGCTCTATCGTGTAGCCAACATTATGTTGATGGGAGAGTGCTGTGACGATACATTCTTCTCAAAGGAAACATGGCAGTTAATGATGGCAATTGACGATGGAGCCGATGTAGATTGGGCGAAGTACATCTACGACAGCGTTCGAGATTGCGTTGAATATTATCCTGCCGTGCCTCTACTCAACGGGATGCAACTTAGTTGGTTGTTAGAGCAGAGTTTCCCTCAATTAGCAGAGGGGCCATCGAATCTTGTAAATGCGGACTTCTTTCCGTTTAAGCCTTCTTCCTTTTAGGATCTTGAATGTAATGTTGACTTCAAATCTCCCCTGTTCCTTGTAATGACATCTTGTTGATGAATAAAAAGATGTATTGAATCTCTACAATTTTTTGTCGTCTCTGCTGTGCTAGCATACGTGTCTCAGCAGCTTGAGTTGTGTCTGATATGAATTACTATTTTCCACACACAATCATCAAGTGTTATCATTTAAGGCGGTAGATGTCTGTCTGAATCAAAAGATTTGTGCTATCCTTTGTTATCCTCTTTAAGCTTTCGTGGAATAGAGCGTCAGAAAATCCATGTAGAACGATTTGCCGTAAGTAGCTTTACCATAACAGGTGGCGCTTCCCCCTTTGTCGAGACTCTTCGACTTCTACTCTTCTGGATTTGAATTTATTTGATAAGACATTTTGGAAGAGTGTTCACTCTGTGAATAGAGCCATGATCTGGCTATAAATAACATCACACTTATCTTCCTAAACTTCATCTTTCACTCAGCCTTCTTGAGCTTCATCTTCTCCTCTTCCTTTAATATAACGTTGTCTTCTCTATTTGCTCCAAAGATGCATAACATTACAAGAGCTCCCAGTGATCTGTCTATCACTCGCAACCAGATTCTTCATGAATCAGGGTTGTACTTTGAATACGGTAGCAATTGTCGTGTTCCTAACTTTGTGATGGGGGCTCTTCATGAGAGTTCCCTTACCCAATTTTTGACAACTATGCCGTCAAAATTTCAGAAACAAGCTCTTCAGAGTTTTATCTTCAGGAGTAAAACTGATGATAATGCTATCTGGAGTTGCTTTGATGATGAGGTGGTCTGCTGGACTCCGGCCCTGTTTTCTCAGAAATTCGGCCTTCCTCGAGGTCCAGTTCGTGTTATGGACGTTTTCCACCATTTGACTGCTCCAGAGTTCCATTACTGGAATGAGTGGAGACAATCTGCTGACTATGAGTTTTCACCATCTCCTTCGTGTTTGCATTTGAAGGAGGAATACAGGGTCATCTTTGACGTTGTGAGCAATGTCACCTTTGGCGTTCCTGCTGAGAATTATGTGATGAATCAAAGGATTTGGAGACCCATGATGGCTATTGATGCGGAGAGGAAGGATGTTGACTGGGCTGAATTCTTCTTCGACGGAGTGAGGAGATGCATCGATCTTTTCCCTCAGATTCCTCTACCAACTGGCATGCAGCTTAGTTGGTTACTTGAGCAGTCATTTTCTCATCTGGTCTCTGAAGGAGTTCCTTTGATGGGTTATGACTTCTATCCCTTGAGAGCTCATTTCCCAACAAATTGTGGTTGAGGAATGCTCTAAATTCTCCTTCCTTGTAGCCGTCATAGAACTCTTAGTTAGCTTTTTAGCAGAAATGTTGTGTTTGATGATGTGGTAGCTCTTTTCTTGTACTTTCAGTGTTTGTAATCCAAAGTATGATAATGAACATCCATCTTTCAGAAATATTCTTATAGACAGAATGAGAGCTAGGACTCATTCATCCACTTCAGCATCAAACTCCATGAAACTCAAGTTCAAGTATAGTAATTTTTAAACCCGGTTTTCTGGAAGTGATAAAAATTGAGTCTGAATACTGTAGACTCCAGATAAGTGATAAAATGAAATAATGTGAGTCTGATCGTAGCGAATCACTATCCCTGAAGGAGTTATTGTGATTCTCGAGCCATGCACTAGATTAGACCTGTGACTACCTATCGTCACAACACTTTTCATTTCGAGGCAACGATTGAGTTTCCAATGTTGTGAATCATCACATTTCTGTTCTCAATGGATCGGTTCGTCATTAATATGGTGGTTGTCATTCGTCTATAAGTAGACGCTTCAGACTCTCTTTGCTTCATCTCAATCAGCCTTTCCAAAAATCTTTTCAGAAAATTTCTCCTTCTTCAAGTGTGTCACACCACGAATCCCCTGCTTCGTCTTACTCTAATCCAAGCTCCACAGTTTCTCCCATGGACCATTTGACTATCAACCGAAATCAAGTCTACTGTGAGGCGAACCTTCGTCGGTGCTATGCGAGCGATCCTAGGGTTCCGGATGTGGTGATGCAGAAGTTGGTATCATCGGGGATTGACAAATATGTTACTGTTACTCCTCAACATTTCCATGAAGAGGCGCTTCAGAAATTTTTCAGCCAAGCGCAAGTTGAGGGTGACGCTATCTTCGGTTCTCTGAACAACCGTTTGGTGAAGTGGAATATTGATTCCTTCGTACGAGACTTCAGCTTACCCCAAGGCAACAGTTCTGTCTTCGACTATCGCTCTGGTGATGTGGTGCCGGAGTACTCTTGTTGGAAGCATTGGAAGAGAGGATATTGGAGCGAGTTCTCCACCACGGTGTCTCCACTAGGCCTTCGTCCTGAGTACGGTATACTGTACGACATCTGTAACGGAATGGTGAACGGAATGTATGCCGACGAGGAGCTATCTCTCACCAAAGGGGTCTGGCAAGCGATGATGGTAGTCGACGATGGATGGCTCCATGCCAATTGGGCGAAGCTTGTGTTTGACCAGTTGAAGGATGTTGTCAACTGCTGGCCTAACATTGGGTTGTCAAACGGGATGCAGCTTAGTTGGTTGCTGGAGCAAACATGTCCAGATATTGCTGTTGGCCGCTCAACCCTTCGTCCATCCGACTTTTTCCCAAGAGATCCTCGTACCATGTGATGTCCGTAGCTTATAATCTGAAAATTCTCTATTTTTTTTTTTAATGTATGCTCTCCTCCCTTCTCTGCTTTCCATTATTTATATCTTCTGTGCAATGTCTTGAGTATGTATTTCATAGATCATAGAAATCCATAATAATGATCAAGACAGTTAACATCTTCTGCAAAATAACCATAAGTGCTCTGCTGAATAATGAGCATCTTTATACTTCGAATATTAAATCTTCATAAAATCCAGAAAGAATGAAAACCAGATTTCATTCATCCAAGGTCTCGTCTAATTCCATAAGCCCCAATTTAATGCATAACTCCTTAAATCTTGACTCTGGAAGCGATTTTGTAAAGATATCCGCAATTTGATCTTCAGTGCATATATACTTGACGTCAATGTCCTTTTTCTCCTGATGATCTCGAATGAAGTGATGACGGATATCAATGTGTTTTGTTCTGGAGTGATGAACAAGATTTTTTGTAATACACATGGCACTGTTGTTATCGCAATATATTGGTACACATTCAGGAGTAATTCCATAATCCTGCAATTGTTGTTTTATCCAGATAATCTGTGAACATCAACTAGCAGCCGCCACATACTCTACTTCTGTAGTCGATGTGGCAACAGAGTGCTGCTTCTTGCTAAACCAGCTTATGAGCTTGTGTCCCAGAAATTGACATGTGCCACTGGTGCTCTTCCTGTCAATCTTGCATCCTCCGAAGTCTGAATCCGAGTATCCACTTAAAGAAAGGCTATCAGCTCTTGGATACCAGATTCCTAGTCCTTCCGTGCACTTCAAATAGCGAACAATCCTCTTAGCAGTATCAAAGTGAATCTTCTTAGGATTGGCTTGATATCTTGCGCATAATACAACAGCATAGGAGATATCAGGTCTGCTAGCAGTGAGGTATAGCAGTGACCCTATGATTCCTCGATACAGAGTAGGATTTATATATTCGCCTTCTTTCTCCAGAGCAGCAATGCAGGTTGTGCTTATAGGAATTCGCAAGCTCTTAGTCTTCTCTGGACAATACTTTGTAACAAGATCACGAGTATACTTCTTCTGGTGAATGAAGATTCCCTCTCTGGACTGTTGAACTTGCAATCCAAGGAAATAAGACACTTTTCCCATCATGCTCATTTGAAAGTTGCTGGTCATGAGATCGGAGAATCTATCACGTAGATCTTGGTTCTTTGACCCAAAAATTATATCGTCAACATATATTTGAACTAGCAGGATACTATCTCCATCTTTGATGCGAAAGAGGGTTTGATCTATCCTCCCTTTCCGAAATCCATTAGATAGTAGGAACTTTGATAAGGTTCCATACCATGCTCTTGGTGCTTGCTTCAGACCATATAGTGCCTTCTTGAGTCTGTAAACTTGATTTCCATGTTCAAATCCTGGAGGTTGTTCGACGTAGACTTCCTCCTTGAGTTCTCCATTTAGAAAAGCACTCTTCACATCCATTTGCATTACATCAAACTCGTGATATGCAGCATATGCTAAGAATAAGCGAATTGCTTCCAGTCTTGCCACTGGAGCAAACGTCTCATCATAGTCAATGCCCTCGCATTGTCTATATCCCTTAGCTACGAGTCTTGCCTTATTTCTTACAACCGTGCTGGACTCATCCTTCTTGTTTTTGAATACCCATTTAGTGCCTATCACACTTTGATGCTCTGGCCTATCTACTAGCTCCCACACATTGTTTCGTGTGAATTCTGCAAGCTCCTCTTGCATAGCATTCACCCAATCAGGATCTAGCAGAGCCTCTTCGACTTTCTTGGGTTCTTCAGTTTAAATGTAGCAAGCTAACATTGAATTGGCATTTCCTCGCCTTGTTAATAATGGATCATTGACATTCCCAAGGATTCCTTCTGGAGGATGAGCACGTAACCAAGTAGGTCTAACTTGTGTTAGATTCTCAGCATCTGGTGCTCCTTCTTGATCGTCATCTGCTATAATATTCCTTTCGTCATTTGTCTGATGCTCAGCATTTGGAATGTCAGCATTTCCTTCGCCATTGTTTGAAACTTCTGCTATAGGATCTTTATGATTTAAGAACATCTTTGGTAGGTATTTCAGCAGCAGACATCTCAGGAATGGGAAACTCCGCGGCTGGTATCTCAGCAGTGGGTACTTCAACATCCAAATGTTCTGCTCCAGTTTGATCTGCTACAGCCTCCAACGGTTTAGCATTGATTGTAACTGTGTCAGCATCTCTTGTGGAATCTGGAGCTGCTTCGTCGTCTTCATCGTCAATCACTTCAAGGATAGTTGATTTGGTTATGATGTGTGTAGGTTTGGCCTCAGCATGATCATTAGCATCACTGGCCTTGTCAGCAGTTTGATCCCCTGCTGCGTGCGTCTCGTTTGGATTGCAGTCATTCATAGACTTAGTCGGATCAATACTCATATTCTCGAAAGAATTTAGAAGAGTATGATCATTGACATCATTAGTCTCATGATTGCTAATCTTTTCTCCTTTACTTTCACTGCGCACTAAAGTGGATTCATAAAAAATAACATTGCATGTTATTTCCACAATGCCGGTAATCTTATTTAATACCCTATAACCTTTATGAGTGGGATGTCCATAACCAAGGAGAACACCCTCGTCAGATTTTGGTGAAAAGGTATTAAGTTTGGATTTACCGTTATTGTGAATATAACATGTAGAACTAAAAGCACGTAGATGAGTTATGGAAGGCTTACGACCGTGGTACACTTCATAGGGAGTCTTGTTGAATCTGCTTGTGACAGCACTCCTATTCTGTGTGTAACAAGCCATCATGACTGCTTCACCCCAGTATTTAGCAGGAACTTTGGAATCTGCTAACAATGATCGAACGGCTTCCTTCAGCGTCCGATTCCTCCTTTCTGCTAAACCATTCTGTTGAGGAGTCCTTGCTGTAGATTTTTCATGTGATATCCCAGCTTCAGCACAGAAATCCATCAGCACTCCATTACAGAATTCTGTTCCATTGTCAGATCGAATACGCTTTACAGTAACTTCTTTACTGTTCTGCTCCTTGAGAATCA
>JAPKLW010008613.1:0-13111 GCA_026898455.1 Plectranthus barbatus | reverse complement strand
CGTGATACTCTAGATGAAATCCTTGCCACCAAAACTTCTGATGGAAGCGGACTAGGATACGTCGATCATTCTACTCCAAGTTCTAGTTTTTGTGACTCCCAGAACCTTATCAAATTCACAAAAGGGGAGTCTGACACCAGTGTGTCAAACGAGAAAGAAAAGTCAAAGAAGTATGTATGTCATTACTGCAACAAAGCAGGTCACATCAAGCCTTTTTGCAGGAAAAGGATTGCAGATGAAAACCAGAAATCAGATTCAAACTGCTTCGTTATTTACACTTCTTTAAAAACTAACATTGCAGGTACATGGTACTTTGACAGTGGCTGCTCCAGACATATGACAGGCGATCGAACATGTCTGTCGGACTACTCAGCAATTTGTGGTGGTTCTGTTACATATGGAGGAGGAGCTAAAGGACGAGTTTCAGGCAAAGGAACTTTGAATGTGCCAGACTTTCCAAAACTTCAACACGTGTTATATGTGGAAGGTCTGACAGCCAATCTGATCAGCATAAGTCAGCTGTGCGATGATGGGATGGTTGTCAAGTTTGACAAAGACGTTTGTGAGGTATACGATAAAACTAACAGATGTGTAATGTTTGGCAGTAGATCTTCAGATAACTGCTATCAAGCTGAACAAGAAGGTAAATGCCTGGTGTCAAAGCCTGACGAAGCTGAACTATGGCACCAGAAAATGGGACATGCAAGTACCCATTACATCCAGAAACTTTTGAAGGCTGAAGCTGTCAAAGGTGTTCCTAACCTAAAATTCGATCCTGACAAAGTATGTGATCCTTGTACAAAAGGTAAGCAGGTACGTGCTTCTCATCCTGTTACTGACTCAGTTAACACTAGCTCATGTTTTGAATTACTTCACATGGATTTGATGGGACCTATTGATGTGGACATATCAGTCACAGAGGCTTGGTTGAACTAAAGAAGCAAGGGCTAATCAGCTATGAGGCTGAACTTGATCTTAGCAGCTGTGAGGAGTGCATATTAGCCAAAAGCAAGAAGTTACCATTCAAACCAAGTCAAAGGAGAAGCAGCCAGCCTTTGGATTACATACATGCTGATTTGTGGGGGCCATCTAGGACAGAAACTCTTGGTGGAGGAAGATATTTTATGTCCATAGTTGATGATTATAGTAAGAGAGTATGGGTTTACATTCTGAAAACAAAAGATGAAGCTGCCCAGAAATTTAAAGAGTGGACCTACCTGGTTGAGAATGAGAAAGGAAGGAAGATTAAATGCCGAAGAACTAATAATGGCATGAAATTCCTGAATGAAGAGTTTGATTCCTTTTGCAGACAAAAGGGAATCAAGAGACATAGAACCACACCATACAACCCACAACAAAATGGAGTGGTTGAAAGGATGAATAGAACCCTGTTGGAAAGGGTGAGGTGTTTGTTACTTGGAGCTGGTTTGTCGAAGGGGTTTTGGGGTGAGGCTTTGGCTACAGCCTGTCACTTGATAAACAAGTCACCATCTATTGCTTTGGAGCTTAAAACTCCAGATGAGATGTGGTATGGAAGGAAATCACATTACTCTTATTTGAGACCTTTCGGTTGTCTTGCTTATGTTCATACTAAGCAAGATAAGTTAGCTCCCAGAGCTTTGAAGTGCATTATGCTTGGTTATCCTTCTGGCACGAAAGGATATAGTTTATGGTGCATAGAGCCAAACCAACAAAAGGTCATAACTAGCCGGGATGTTACATTCAATGAGCTGGTGATGCCTTATTTGCAGAGAAAAGATAAGGGAATAATATCTGAAGAAGCAGCATCCGAAACAGCATATGATTTCAAGGATGTGAAGAATGAACCTGAAGTTGAAGAACCAAAACCTGAAACTTCTGGTGCAGAAAAGTCTGACATCAACAGACAGCCAATTACTGGTTGGCGAGAGACAGAGTGAGGAGGGAGATCCATCCTCCTAGAAGATTTTCAGAGGCAGATGCTATTTTTCTAAGCCTAAATATTGCAGAGAAGCTGCAAGATACAGAGCCAAAGACATTTGAAGAAGCATGCACAAACTTGGATCCTTGCAGATAAACCAAAGTTTCAATCAGTAGTTGGTTGCAAATGGGTATTCAAAAGGAAGATTGAGAAGTCAGATCCACCACAAGTGAGATACAAGGCAAGATTAGTTGCAAAAGGCTTTACCCAAAAGGAGGGAGTGGATTACACTGAGGTGTTGTCACCAGTTGTCAAACATTGCTCAATTAGGATCCTATTAGCTATTGTGGTGCAGCAGGATCTTGAGCTACATCAGTTGGATGTGAAAACAGCTTTCCTACATGGTGAATTAGAGGAAATCATTTATATGGATCAACCACTAGGATTTGCTGAACCTGGAAAGGAAGATCAAGTATGTTTGCTGCAGAAATCGCTTTATGGGCTAAGACAAAGTCCCAGACAGTGGAACAAGAGGTTTGATGCGCACATGTTAAAGATTGGCTTCAACAGGTCTAAGTTTGACAAGTGTGTCTACCTGAAGCAAGGCTGTGATTCTAGTCTGTTGTATCTACTCTTATATGTAGATGATATGCTTCTAGCTGGGAAGCATATGTCTGATATCAAGCAGGTCAAAGCTGTCTTGAAGGCAGAGTTTGACATGAAGGATCTAGGTGAAGCATCTAGGATCCTGGGAATGGATATTCAGAGGGAGAGATTAGCTGGGAGATTGAAGTTACAGCAGGAGGAATACTTACTCAAGGTTATTGAGAAGTTTGGCATGAGACAACATAGATCTCTTGCTTTACCTCTGAGTGCTGACACAAAAATGAGTGAAGCAATGAAGCCAAACAGTGAAGAAGAAGTGAGGTATATGGATCAAATACCTTATGCAAGTTTAGTAGGGAGTTTGATGTACATGATGATATGTACAAGGCCTGATATATGTTACTCGATTAGCATGACAAGTAGATTCATGTCATGTCCTGGAAGAGATCATTGGAATGCTGCTGATGCTCTAACAAAGGTGATTCCAAGACCTAAGTTTCAATATTGCTTGGAACTGATGGGAGTTTGCTGATCTTGTGATCAGCTTGTGCGTTCTGTAATGGAACTGGCTTGAGGGAAATATTGTGATGGACATGTTTGGTGATTCGGGCATACATGAAGTCAGGAGGGAGATTTGAAGTGATATGACTTCATGCATGTTAAAGTTCATGCATGTTAGACTTTCATACATGTTGAAGTCTGTGCATGTTGGAGTTCTGATTTGTTGAAGTTAGCAGAAGTTAGTTTGAGTCTGAGTGGTGAGAAGCTGAAGTCTGTTATGTTCTGGAGGTTACGATTTTATAAGTAACCAGATAGATTGATGACACGTGTTGAGATCTGGGGAGTTAGTTGAGAGAAAGAATATAGCTGTTGGAAGAGTATGTTACAGTTAGCAGCAGATTAGCAGTTAGAGAGTTAGACAGAAACAAGTCATCATCTTCTTCGTTCAGCTGAGAGAGTTTTAGAGAGGTTGTTCTGTGTGTTTTATGTGTGTAATCGTGTAGCCAATTTCGTCCAGCAATAAAATCATAGTATAACCCTCCGTGGATGTAGGCAATTGCCGAACCACGTATATCGGTGTGTTGTTATTTGTGTTGATCATTTTCGTCGTCCATTTCGGTAACAAGATTTACGTTTCAATTTAGGAAGTTAACAATAATAATTATACAGTAATTATATTGCAATTAGCTATTTAAAAAAAACCGTCAATTTTAATAACCGTCAATCCTTGAATTTAGGCAAGCATACAACTAATTTAATAAAGATTATGCTAATTAATTTAAATAATATTAAATACAAAACAATTGCCTAAAATACATCTTTACAAAAATTAAGCCCTCAATTTAATTAATTTGAATATTATTAAATACAAAAATTTTGTCTAAAATAACTCTTTTGAAAATATTAATTTAAAAGTGATAATCATGCTAATCAAATTAAAAATATTTCTTCAAAGTTTAATTATAAATACAAACACATCTTTGACAATTTCATTCATTTGTCATTGGTGTTACATTTCTTTGAAAAATTAAAAAATTTTATTCTATTTTTTTCGTTTCATTCAAAATGTCATCTTTTTATTCTTATATCAAGCGTATAACCGAAACTGGTTTGTCAAAGCGCGAGTTGGTTTTGAAATTACGTGTAATTCGTAGTTATGATTTACCTACGTTTGGGAATCCAATGCATGTTAAATCACATGAATTAGTTTGCCATGATAAATCACATGAATTAGTTTGCCATGATCGTAGCGGCGATAGGATACATTTAACTATTAGGTTGCCCGATGTTAATAGATTTCACATCACATTTGTGGGGGGTCAAATGATTGCTATTCAGTATGTTGTTATTGAGGAGAACAACATGAGTTTGAAGACTACATCGTGTATGTTCAAACTTACAACTTCATCCAGAACGAAATTACATGTAATGGAGGATTCAAATTTTCCCCACTATCCTTTTGATTTCCAACCATTATCAAAAGTCCTCGATACAACGGGTATTAAAGAGAATATGCTTATAAGTATGATTATTATTTTTCCTTTTAATTTATGTTTTACGTAATCTTTAATTTTTAAACTAATTTATATTGATTATTTATGTTCCTACTTTTAATTGTTGTAGATGTAATTGGCATGGTGTCATTCGTTGGTGATAAACGAATTGTCAATTTCAAAGGAAGAGAATCTACTTGCCTTGATGTCAATATAAAAGATAGCACGTACATTAATATTTTTTAAAAAAATTTAAAATTTTTAATTATCTTTCTTTTATTGCAGCGGAAACATTCTCGTGTGTACTTTAAGGGCTGAGACTATTGATGAATTAATGAATGTATGGCATACCAAGACAAATCATCCTGTCATCATCATTATTCAATTTGGCCGTTGCAAGATCTATCGAGATGAGTTACTTTAAAATATATAAATAAATTCAAAATATTTTCTAATTATCATTCTATTAATTGTTTCAAGTTTGCTCGCTTTTTTATAAAAAAAATATGTAAAATAACTCATAAATCCATATATCTGATAATCTATAATTCATGCAAGAATTATATTTTTATCCCTAGACTCTGAGTAGGAAATATTCAAGCTTTTTTGTGAATTTAATTACAGAGTTATAGCTTAATCTGCAAAATGATAACAATTAAACTTATTTTTTTAGTTGTAGTGATGTTCATTATTGCCATCTTTATATATTTCAAAAGTTTTGGCGTACGTAGAAATATGAAAGTCACGACGTATTAATAAGGCACATTATAGCATATTTAATCAATATTATCAGATAATACTTATGTATTATATATTATAATTTATTGAGTTTTTAATATTCATGTGAAATGCTCATAGTTAAGTTACTTTTGTGGGAACTATACTTTATCAATATTTTATATAGGTTGATAAGTATTTGAAAAATATATTTAAAATATTAATTAAATCCCCAACGTATATACTATATATCTTTTAATAATATCATCAATGTCCATAAATAATTTTTAGTGAACCATATAAAAAATAGAAAAGTTTATGAATTTAATTTTTTTATTATATATTTCTTATATGCAGGATTAAACGAGACAACATCCAGACAACCGTCACGATTCCAATATGTGTTCGGTAAATATTGTATTAGTTTAAAGTATATTATTTGATAAATCACAAAATCACAAAAAAAAGATGTATTGCATTTTGTCAGGTGAGAGATTTAACGCTAGGCAAGAATTCAACGGTATGTAATTTAATAATTGACGGTATTTCATTGTACCAACTCATAGTCATAGTAATTGATACTTGATATTAATCATAACATGCACTTTTAAGGGTGACTTATCAATTATCTACCAACCTAGCATAGGGGTGCATCTGAAACATAATAAGACTAGATTTTCGCATAAATTACTAATTTTTGGAATATGATGATAGGATCCTCCGTAGAAGGGTGAACAACAGCACCCCTGTTCTGCACCCCACTCATCCACCATATATTCCATATATAATTTAAAATTTTTAATTATCAATCAAAATGTAAAATATTGTAAAAATTAAATATAAAACCATTTCCCCTAATTATAATAAATCCATAAATAATACTAACTCAATACACAATTAAAATGATGAATTAAAAACAAATATATAAAAAACGTCAAAGTATAAAATAATTATTCTAGTTACAATAAAAATTTAAATAAATAATTAACACTGTAACACTGAAATTAAAATAATTATTAAATAACTAAGAAGATAAAAAAAACTAAGTATTATTAGTTAATTATTATACTTATCAAAGTTATTTCATAATAATATTAAATTTAGCTAAAATTAAAAAAAAATGACTTATCATTGGATCTCCAAAGAAAAAAAGAACCGTAAAATATCAAAGAAGTAAAAGAAAATTGAAAAACACTATTCAACTACAATGGTAGTAAATAAAACCATTCAAATCATAATACCAATATCCATATCAAAAACCAATTATTATATTAATAAACTATGCAAATGCATTTGAATTTATACAAATAAAAAAACAAGAAAAAGGTCACCAAATATATGGCAACACTTATTCTCTAAAAATTATAATTATACAGAAAAAGTCACCAAATATACTATTCCAACAATTTGTTGTGGATGCATATACTATGATTGATTCTTCTACATTGAATTATATTAGATTCAATCAAAGCAAGTTGCGTTGTGATATCTATAAAGGGTTGACAGAAGCTGTTATACGCGGAGAAGATAATCCATCTACTAGAGGAAAAAGAGTTATCTTACCATCAAGCTTCACTGGAGGAGCGCGTTACATGATTCAAAACTATCAGGATGCAATGGCAATATGCAATTAGGCCGGATATCCAGATTTGTTTATCACTCTCACGTGCAACCCTAAGTGGCCTGAATTAGTTTGATTCTTGAGTAAGCATAACATGAATGCCGAAGATAGACCTGATGTTGTTACTTGAGTATTCAAGATGAAGTTAGATGAATTGACGAAGGATTTGCGTCAAAACAAAATCTTTGGAAAAGTAATTGCAGGTATTTATTATTTATTATTAGTATCTGATTATATAAAAATACCTT
The DNA here is from genome assembly GCA_026898455.1 of Plectranthus barbatus. Lineage (NCBI taxonomy): Eukaryota > Viridiplantae > Streptophyta > Magnoliopsida > Lamiales > Lamiaceae > Plectranthus > Plectranthus barbatus. The sequence continues at coordinate 6,025 of JAPKLW010008613.1, read as the reverse complement.
CGTACAACGTATTTTCTTTTAATATAATATATTGTTTAATGTTTTTATCATAATTAAATAATGTTCAATGTTTTACATGCAACGATATATACTATTGAGTTTCAAAAGAGAGGACTACCTCATGCACATATATTGATATTTTTGGCTAAAGAGGACAAATATCCTTCAGCTGAACACATTGATAAAATCATATCAGCTGAAATACCAGACATAAATGAGAGTCAAGATTATCACACTGCAGTTTATAACTTCATGATGCATGGACCATGTGGTACTGCTAGAAGAAAACCACCGTGCATGTTTAACGGAAAGTGCTCTAAACATTTTCCAAAGAGATATGCTGAAGTTACCACAATTGATGATGATGGATATCCTATTTATCGAAGAAGGAATAATGGCAGAACAATTAAGAAAAATGAGATATACTTGGATAATAGATTTGTTGTACCTCACAACAGATACTTATTGAGTAAGTATGGTGGTCACATAAACGTCGAATGGTGTAACCAATCAAGAGCCATCAAATATTTGTTCAAGTATATCAACAAAGGTAATGATAGAGTTACTGCCAAGTTCTCAAAAAGTATAGCAGACCAAAACAAGGGTAACGATGTTGATGAAGTGAATATGTACTACGATTGTAGATATATATCACCGTGCGAAGCAGCTTGGAGAATATATTCATTTGATATTAATTTCAGAGATCCACCTGTACAACGTCTAAGTCTTCATCTCGACAATGAGCAACGTGTGGTATTTTCCGAACAGGAAAATATTATGTCAATTGTGAATCGAGATACTGTAGCACAAAGCATGTTTCTCGCATGGTTTGAGGCGAACAAGGTATATCCTGAAGCAAATGAATTGACATATAGTGAATTTCCTACAAATTTTGTTTGGAATAAGGATACACGCATGTGGACAAAAAGAAAAAAAGGAATATCAATTGGAAGAGTATTTTATATAGCTTCTGGTACCGGTGATAACTATTATCTCAGGATGCTAATTAATGTTGTACGTGGAGCAAAATGTCATGCTGATATGAGATGTATCAACGGTATTTTGTATAACACATATCGTGATGCATGTTATGCACTGGGACTACTGGAAAATGACAAAGAGTATATAGACGGCATAGAAGAGGCAAGTCATTGGGGAAGTGCTCAATCATTAAGACGATTATTTGCCAATTTATTAGTTGCAAAATCAATGAGCAGACCTGATTACGTTTGGGAATCAACTTGGAAATATTTATGTGATGATATACTGTATAATAGATGCTAGATTTCAAACAATCAAGGTACACCACTATTTAAAATATAGCAATGACTATGAAAATCCTCAAATGCATAATTTACAAATATATGTTTTATTTAATAAAATTTGCACTTATATAAAATATTAAGATAATTATTACATACTCAAAATATTTACTTAAATATTACTAATTGTAATTTATAGGTTAAATGTTTTTAAAAATATTTAATAGTATTAATAATTGTTATAAAAATATATTTAGCTAATATTTAATATTTGACCAAACAATGTCATAAAATATTTAATATTTTTTTTGAAGGTTTGAATCTCAATGATGATCAGATTAAGAAATATGGTCTGGCCGAATTGGAGAAGGTACTGAGAAAATCAGGCTTCACGTTAAAAGATTTTGATGGAATGCCAACAGATTTTGAGAACTTCACCATGCATGACGGTAATGAATTAATCATGGATGAATTGAATTATGATCGTCAACAACTCGCAAGAGATCATGAATCAAATCTGAGAAAGTTCACTGATGAACAACGGGTTGTATACGATTCGGTGATCAAAAGGTGTTATTCAAATAATGGTGGCATATTCTTCGTATATGGATATGGAGGAACAAGAAAGACATTCATTTGGAAAACATTATCCGCTGGATTGAGGTCAAAAGGCAAGATTGTATTAAATGTTGCATCAAGTGGAATCGCATCTTTGTTATTGGCTGGTGGTAGGACAGCTCACTCACGTTTTGCTATACCAATCAACGTGAATGACGATTCAATTTATTGCATTGAACAAGGAAGCCCACTGGCCAAGTTGTTAATACGTTCTAGGCTTATAATATGGGATGAAGCACCCATGTTGCATAAACATTGTTTTGAAGCATTTGATAAGTCGATGAGGGATATAATGCGATTTCAAAACACACAAAGTAATAATCTTCCATTTGGAGGAAAGACAATTGTTTTTGGTGGTGACTTTAGACAAATTTTACCTGTCATCCAAAAAGGCAGCAGAGGTGATGTAGTTAATGCAACAATTAACTCATCATATTTATGGCGGCATGTTTGTGTGTTGAGGTTGACAAAAAACATGCGCTTGAAAACAACTTCTGACCAAATACAAATTTCCGAACTTAAAGAATTTGCTGATTAGATTTCAGCGATTGGTGATGGAGATTTGGGTCAACCAAATGATGATGGTGGAGTTATTGACATTCCTGAAGATATTAACATCAAGTTTAGTGGTGATCCTATCAAAGCTATTGTTGAAAGTACATATCCAATAAATGATTTAAGATCAACTGATCTTTCTTATCTGCAACATAGAGCAATTTTGGCACCTACTAATGATGTGGTTGAGAGAGTTAATCAGTATATGATGTCACTGAACAACAATATCGGCAAAGTATACTTGAGTTCGGATTCAATGTGCAGAACTGAAAGTATTTCGGATGTTCTTAATGAGGTACACACACCAGAATTTTTGAATACATTGAAGTGTTCGGGATTACCTAATCACGAGATGAATTTAAAAATTGGAAAGCCGATTATGCTATTGAGAAACATCGATCACTCGTGTGGATTATGTAATGGAACAAGATTGATTTTGACGCAACTTGGTAATCACGTGATAGAGGCCAAAGTCTTAAGTGGAAGGAATGCTGGTGATAAGGTATTCATTCCTAGGATGACTATTATACCAACTGATTCTCGAATCTCATTCAAGTTTCAGTGAAGACAATTTCCAATACAGGTCTCATATGCAATGACCATAAGCAAGAGCCAAGGACAGTCGCTTTCACATGTAGGAATTTTGCTCAATAACCCAGTATTTGCACATGGACAGCTATATGTAGCTATGTCTAGAGTCACAAGCCGCGCTGGATTGAAGACCATGATTTGTGACAAGGAAAATATCAGTTTGTCAAAAACATCAAATGTTGTTTACAAGAAAAATTTTCAGAATTTATAAAATAAGTATTCAATTTACAAATAGTTTCGTTTTGTTGCATCATTTAAATTTTAATTTATTATATGTTTAACAATATCGTTAAAATGTGTATTTTATTATTTAAATTTAAATTGACTTGTGATGAAATGATTGTTACATATATAAGTGTATAAATATATATATAAAAATATATATATTTTAAATAAATATTATAACACCCCAAATAATCTTCTAAATAAATAACTTTACTCTATATTAACACAAATTCACTTTTAATTAAGAATGATAAAAAAATATATATATATAAACCGCGCATCGCGCGGGTAGAAATCTAGTTTTAAAAAGAGTGAAAACTTTAAACAACCATTTTTGTTATATAAAAATCTTAAATAGTCATTAGTATATATTCATTCAAAAAATAGCCATTTTTCAAAATTGACCTCACTCCTCATATTTGATTTCATCTACTGATATATCATTCAACCAAATACCTATTTATGACAATACTTGTTATGTATATATAAATATGTAACTTTTAAAATATAATTTTTGTAATCGGAAAAAAAAAAAAAAAAATTGCAGTTTCTAATTTTTAATTGGTATTTTTTGTTATTTTATTTTATAAATTTGAAACAGCAAATAGTTTCATCAAAGTTTGTGAAATTTCGTTAAATAAAAAATTAAGCAGCAAAGTGATAGTAAATTAACGATTTACAAATAAATTTCCAAATCTAAATAATCATATTTATTTAATGTCAAATTTGATTAATGATTAAGAAAATAATTGAAAAATAAATATTTTCGAAATTTCAAATTTGTCGCAAACAATATACATGTATTTGCAAATAGCAACTTTGTTATATAATTTAGATAAGTGGTATTATAATTATATTAATGACTTCTATTGTTTCTTAATAAAATTATCATTAGGATATAAATTATAGCTGATATATTGATTAAATAAAACTAATTAGTATTTTAAATTGCTTATTGAATGAGAAAATTAATAGTTAAATAAATGATTAAGAAAGTGGTCACAAAAAATCTTTTAATTTACAAATATTAATTTTATAATAATTATACGAGCATATCGCAAACACAATCTCAAATAATTTTTTATTTTACGTAAAGAACATTTGAAATTTTAATTTTAAAATCCTCAATCATATATTGAAAATTTAATCACAAACTTAATCGTTAATATTACAATAACAAACTAAATCATAAATGTAAAATCAAAACTAGATAATATCAAAATCAAATTAGGTAAATATATTTTAGTACTAATTTGAGTAATAATAATTCATTACAAATTAAATGATTGGGCAAATTCAAAAAAAGCAAAAATTAGGTTAATAGTAGGGATAATTGTGGAAGTTCACATAAATTTGGTCATTTCTTGTATATGTGCCAAATTGTGGCTATTTAAGTATTTCTTAAAATAAAAGTGGCTATTTTCATATATTACACTTTTAAAAAAGTGAAAGAAATTATTTTTCAAGTAAGATTTATAAACTTTGAGCGACTTATAGTACTTTAGTTTTTCTTTTTAATTCTTTTGAGAAATAATAACAAATGTGTATGAGATTCAAATTATTAGGTTGATTGAGCGATTATAATTGCAATATTTGAATTATTTTAATAACATAGGATAATCCCTCGTCCCGATCAAATTGTCCACATTTGACCGGGCACGATAGCCAACATATGTGAGTGGCAGTGAGAGGTAGTGGGGTGAATATTTTATTGATGAGTGTGAAAAACATATTATTTTAGGAAAATGAACTAATATTATGGGACAGACAAAAAAGAAAATGTGGACAATTTACTCGGGACGGATGGAGTATATATATCTTTTCAAAAGTATAAAATACACAAGACTTAGAAAAACACACAAATTTCTTTCCACGCAATGATTAATGGTGATTAATAATCTATCACGCAATTTCCATCAATCCAAACTAAAATTTATGGTCTCCATTATGTATATGACAAGGACACAACGGGTCAACCATGGGGTCAAGTAGACTCTATCCAATAATATAAACTTGATTAATTAATCTATTTTCCCCTAAGCCATGTCCTATTCAAACCAGAGAAGCTGATTAAAACGAGATATATGTATGTAACATTAGATACAACAACTTCTATGGTCTGTCTTTAATTGTGATTAAAGAAACTCTAATGAGATTTTAACTTATTTGCCATTTTGATATTTTAAGGACAAAAATATTAACATTAATCTTGAACATATGAGATGAAGGCACAAGACAGATGTTAAATAGATGGTCATGACTTTGTAGACAATCCTGTCCAAATAATTTGATATTGAATTTAATTGAGAAATTGATGTTAAATAGATAGTGACTTTGGAGTCAATATTGTCCAAATAATTTAATATTGAGTTTGAAATGTGTAGACGACTTACTATTTGAAGTCTTGATAATTTGTTTGCTAGTGTCATAGATTGGAAAGGTCGGTGGCAGAACTAAGAATTGCAGTGCAAAGCAGGCACGGTAAAATTTTATACAAATAAAATAATAATTATTATTAGTATATCATCTTATTAATTTAGCAAAGAATAAATTTTAGTTTTTTACGATTTCTTATTTTAGGGTAAATAAGCAAATTCTTACAAATTAAAACTGCAATTCTATTATTTCTTTTTTAAATATTATTTCTCCCAACATTACATTTTCTCCCTCTACACTACTAAATTCAACATCATCAATTTGATTTTTTTTTTTTTTTTTGCTTCTGATCATCCCCATTTACATGAAATCCTAGCTCATCTGCCACCATTTGTCTC
>JAPKLW010008612.1:0-13113 GCA_026898455.1 Plectranthus barbatus | reverse complement strand
TAAGACTTCCGATAGGTGTGCGGAGGGTGACATGAATGAATGGAGCCACACCGGAATGAGAGGGATTCTGGCTACGCAAGAATGAAAGTGCTTAAAGGATTTGATTGGGCTACTCATACCAACATGGTGCATCATCTTTTCCGGCACCCATTTTAGGAAAACTCCAATGTTAAGCGTGCTTGACCTGGGGTAGAATTAAGATGGGTGACCCCCTGGGAAGTTTCTCAGATTGCGTGTGAGTGAGGACAAAACACGCTGGGAAGGACTTGTGTTGGTTTGTGGGGTCAGCCGTCAGTCTGGAAGCCGTTCCAGACCATTGGTGGGTAACGTAGCCGACCTCGGGTGAGCTCCTTCGGGCCTTGGGGCCTGGGCGTTACATATATCCTTTCATTTTTTTTTCTTTTGTAATTAAAAATTTAACGAATTAATTAAATATTATTAAATTATAATTCATATCTTAATGATGATTTTATAAGATACCGACGCCATTAAGTAATTAATATAAATTCTTTTGAAATATATCAGATAACACAATTTTGTATATTAGTTTTAAAAATAAGTAATTAATAAAAATCACAAATGACGAAAGAAGTTATTTTGGGAATCATATTTTAAAAGTGAGGATAATTTAGAAATATGGTCATTCCTTGAATATAAAAATAAAAGTGGCTATTTAAGGTTTTTATATAGCAAAAGTTGTTATTTAAGGTTTTCACTCATTCATATATATATATATATATATATATATATATATATATAATAATACTAAAAATATAATAATTCCGTATGAATTAATGGTCCATCACCTAGAAGTATCCGACTCATTTCCAATAAAATGCTACTGTTGCTAGTCAATGCCTAAGAAGCCGAACGCGTGAGCTCCTCCTTTTTTTGCTCATTATAATTTATAATAGCTTTTCTTTCTCCCAAATCTACTATCCAAGGTTAGCAGCTCCTTCCATTTCCATATCTCAGGTAATTAAATTCTCATACCACACAATCACCTACCATTCGCTCTTAATTCTTTCTCTTTCAGTAGTTGTCTTAACATATTAATTAAATTATTCACATTTCAGATTTTTCAACAAAAATATTATTTGCATTTTGGCTCTTGTTACTGATCCTGCAACCAATGCAGCATCTAGTGTAATTAGTACATTGCTTTGATAATTTGGATTTCGTGCACTCTGATTCTTTTATTGTTAGTACATTTACTGATCAAAACATAATTTATATCTGGTTATTTGAAGCCAGTGTTAAGTGAAATTTTCTAGTCATTTTTGTCAAAGTTGGGGGAGCACATAGTAGATTCTACACAAAACAAGTTGAAGGTGGTCTCTTTAGAAACTCTACAGAAAAACTTAAAGTTATTGATAGCTAAGGCATGTGATATTGAGTATCAAATCAAGCATGCAGAGCGCTCTGGTCAAAAGAAAAGGAAACGAGAAGTTGGAGGGTGGTTGGAAGAATTCAAATCCATTGAAACTGAAGTTGTTGAGTTAGGGGCTCGAATGGAATCAGAAGGATATATTAAAAGGTTTATGGATGGACGAAAAGCAGCAAAACTAAATGAAAAATTGAGAAGCTTCTTGAGCTAAGTCAGAATTTTGGTGAACTTGTATTTGATAGTTTTGGAACAAGAGGAGAGACAGTTGTTGACAATTAGGATGGTTGGCAATGGATATGAGAGAAACTTGGAAACAATCTGGAAATTTTTAGAGAATGGAGAAGTATTGAGCATTGGGATTCATGGTACGGGTGGTGTGGGCAAAACAACATTGGCAAAAGGCATTTACAACCGACTACTTCAAGCATCTCTACGACGCGTGTTTTGGGTTACAGTATCTCACTGTAAAGAGCTTGCAAGAGAAGATAGGTTGTTGTTTAAATGTAGGCCTTTTGGATGATGATGAAGAGGATATGAGAGCAGGGAGACTGTATAGAGCTCTATGTGAGATGAAGAATGTTGAATCTGTAATGAAGAATGCAGTACTTATATTAGATGACGTGTGGGAAAATATTGATTTGACAAAGGTTGGATGTCCCTTTTCTAAGGAGTGTTGCACAATAATTATGACAAGCCACTCCTTAAATGTGTGTCATCAAATTGGTTGCCAAGAAGTAATTGAAGTGCAAAAACTAGAGGAGGATGAGGCATGGGACTTATTCAATCAAACATTCAAACATGGAAAAGAGATAGAACTTAGCCCTCAAGTAGAAGAAATTGTGAAATCTGTGGCAAATTCATGTGATGGTCTTCCCCAAAGGATTAATTCCGTGGCTGCAAGCATGAGGGGACAGACTGCTATTCATTCGTGGAATAATGCCTCGGTAGAACTACGTCGCGGAATATTGGTGGAGGGAAATATCTGGTTGTCTATAAGAAGGTCCAGTAGAACACTCAAGCCCAACAGTAGTTCATCATAACTGAAAGTTGTGCAGCAGAAGTTGGACGGCTTCATCGTCAGACAAAGTTGGAGCTGGAGCACCTGGTACAATCAGTTAGCAGCTATACAGTATTATCGTGCGCCCTTTGTTGATGTGTATGGGCAACTGTATTATAATATCAACTTGATTGTAACTTGGAGTTTATTTGATGAAGTATTCTTTCTATAGTTTCTATATGTTCCTCTTCTATCTCTGCAAGAATATCACCAATACCTGTAGATGCTCCCATTAGCATGAGATGCTTGCTTATGAATAACCACTTACAACCCACAATATTTTTGTTAGCTAGAAGGGAAGTAAGCATAGTTTGTTTCCAAACCTTACTTGTGAGAGCATCATTGATGTTGGATGTTTCATCAAGCTTTTGGTTTGAAAATACCAACTTTGTGACAATACATTCTTGTCATTGTGAAAATAGAAATAGTTCGCATAACTCTCACTAATTTTATGTTATCCAAAAAGTGACATTTTCTTAGTGTAAAATTAATCTTGATGCCAAGGTGGCTTTGAGTAGGGGCGTAATTGAACCGAGTCGAGCGGAGTAGTATTATGCTCAAGTTTGACTCGTTTAGCATCGAGTCGAGCTTCGTGTTTTTTATCGAATATTTTGAAGTTCACGAATTTATCGAGCCTAAACGAACTTTCTAAATTTAGAATAAATTTAAAATATCCTTTATAATTTTGAAAGAAAAGGATATTTATTTCAAAATTAATATCATATTCATGCTCAAATTCTAAATTTTCTCATTATTAGAAAGACTTATCATTATTGTTACTCTTAAATCATGAAAGTATTAATTTTATAAAATTAATATTTTATATTTCTTACTAATTTTAGCTAACGAGCTTGCTCACGAGTTCACGAGTCGAATACTATGATGCTCAAGTTTGTTTCGTTTAATAAACAAACTTCTCTAAACGAGTTTGAACGAGCTTTTATCGAATCGAGATCCGAGTAGCTCACGAACAGTTTGACTCATTTACAGCCCTAGCTTTGAGTAAGTGGAACAATGGCAACTATCCCAATTACTTTGAGTGTCCCACTATTATTGTGCTAGTATTTAATTTGTATCATTTTTTCATCATTTAATTTTTCTCATAACTTGTAATCTTGGTGTGAGCATATAAAATATCTCTCGTATCTTTAATTCTACTTATAGTTCCACTGTGAACTTCACTAACTGTCAAATAAAATTCATTTGAACAAACTCTAAATTTGAGTGAATATGAGTATTTTTAGGATCTATTATTTTGTAATTCGATGTATGTTTTGCGCAATTCGATCAGATTATCAGAAGCTTATATACAAGGAATCCCATCCTTATTTCCCCGATGTGGGACATAGGCTTGCCAAACCCAACAAATTATATGATGAAAACATTGCATAATTATTTACCTATAATTGTGGGTTGGAATCAATAAGATTATTTTTCCTTCATTGTTATTTTTATATATAATAAATAAAGTGAGAAACTATTATTTTTTTATTCATTATTGTGCGAAAACATTCTATATATTTTAGTGCAATATTTTGTAGATCAATAAAACTCCACGACTATATTAATGTGTTGGCTTTTTAAATCTTCCTTAATTTTATGGTGGGCAAGTGTTCTTAATATTGTTATGTAAAGCATTCTAAAATTAAGTCAAGTCACAAATCAAAATTTCTTATATTAATGTTGTAGATTTTTAGTGAGGCCAACAGAAACTTTAAGGAAAACTCATACACAATTTTAGGAAATAAGACATGCATAGATTAAATCTTAGAACTAATCTATATATATATATATATATATATAAAATATTTTAGGGTTTAGAATCAATTAATATTTCTTAGAGCTTCATATATTTTTGAATATGCATAAATCAATGGATAAATTATTGCTTAATTATTATTTCCATAATTGAATTGATGAAAATTTATTTGATTTAATCAATATCTAAGATTATTATTAGGCGTACCCAGAAGTCAAGTAAATTAAAATTCATATACAGTTCAAGGATACTACAAACTAAATCTTAGAATTAATCTATATATTTTAAAGAAGGGGTGTGCACAGTTCAATTTGAGGGGCATAATATGGAACAAACTAATAGCTACGGTTTGAAAATTTCACAAACCAAGCCAGCCAAATAATTATTTCAAATCAAACAGGTCAAACCATATTAAAATGATTTGATTTCGGGTGGTTTAAACGGTTTGAATGATTATTCAACTAATAATGCAAATAATGAATTTGTATATTAGTTTGATTATTAATGTATTAATGAAAGAATGATACAAAAAATAAAACTAATATGAATATATTTTTTTTGTCATTAATTAAAAATAGGAGATAAGTAATAAATAAATAATATTGTAGTTGCAAGAAAGAATGAAAAATAAGTTACTATAGGGCTGCAATTCCAAATAATATAAATATCGGACATATATCAATATAATTGATATTTTAGCTTGCTCTCAAATAATATTTTATTATTATTAATATATTTAAATTTATAAGGCTCATTTCATCCTTCAGACCGCCAACCAAACTAAATGATTTGCTTTGAGATTTTTCAAAGTAATCCGACCAATTATTTTTTTCAAACCAGCCAAATTAATTTGGTTTGATCGATTGGGCCAATTTCCATCAAACCGTGCACTCCCCTTGTGTAAAGCGCATTTGGCTCGAAATGCATGATTGGAATGAGTGCATTCGGAACAAAAATCCCGATCAAAATACATTATGCAAAAATCACATGGATAGTAAAGTAATGGTTGATCATGCAGAAGCTTCCCACTCATTTCCGAGAAAATGCTGATGCTACTTGCTTAGTCAATGCAATGGTCCATCACCCAGAAGTAGGAAGTATCCCAGTAATTTCCAATAAAATACTGTTGCTAGTCAAGTCAATGCCGAGCTCCTCTTTTTGACTCATTATTATCATCCCTTCTCCCTCCCCAAATCTACAATCCAGAGTTAGCCGCTCCTTCCATTTCCAAATCACAGGTAATTGAATTCTGATACCACTTCAATTCACAATCACCACCAATTCCATCTTAATTCCGAGAAAATGCTGATGCTACTTGCTTAGTCAATGCCAGGTAAATCAGGCACCCAGAAGTAGGAAGTCTCCCAGTAATTTCCAATAAAATACTGTTGCTATGCTGAGCTCCTCTTACAAAATTTGGATTGTAATTTACTCATTCACAGAGAAATATGGGTAGTTGAGTCGAAAAGGAAATATGGATGGGAAATTAATGGTGAAGTAAATGCTGCTGTTGCTACTTGCTACTCAAAAGCGCGTGTTCCTGTTTCTACCTTTTTCATATTATCATCACTTCTCTTCCTGCTTTACAATCACTACCAATTCCATCTTAATTATTTGTCTTTCGCTTTTCGTTTTCTTTTCACCTTTTTATTTAGCTCCAAGTATTTAACCAATTTGCAAAACTCAATGCAAGGCCTTTGGCAGTAATGATTTTTCTACTAATCCTTCTGCAATATTTGCTTCCTCCTGTCTAAGATCTGACTTAAAAAGGGTCATGGATAAATTTTTAGTTTCTGTACCTAGTTTAAATCTCAACATATTAAATTCACATTCAGATTTTATAACATTCGTTAGTAATATTATTAATATAACTCTAAATTAATAATAATATTTCTTATTTACTATAATATAAAATTATTATAGTATTATTATTTTAGGGTGCTGAAAATAAAAAATTAATTTTAAGAGTTTACCAAATAAAAAAAAATTGAGAATCAAAATTGGGAATGAGAATGAAATTCACTATTAAGATGTGGAACCAACTCATTCTCCCAAATCATGAACGAGTGAATTTTGAAATCATTTCATTCCTTTTGATTCTGATTCTGAAACTCACTAACCAAACACTTCTTAGATCATATTAGATCAATGACGATCGAATTTTTTTTTTTTTTAATTTTGTAATCAATAATACTGTGAAAGTTGAAACCTTAATATTGATTTATGGTATTATATTGTGCTATAAAGTAAAACAATAATTATATATATATATATATATATATTTTAATAATACTAATTAAAATATAATAATTGTGTGTAAATTAATGGTGGATCACCGAGAAATATCCGGGTCATTTCGGATACAATACTGTTGCTAGTCAAGTCAGTGTTGAGCTCCTCTTTCTGCCCCACTCATTATAAGCACTTGTCTACTTCTCCTTCTCAAATCTACAATCTAGGGTAAGCCGCTCCTTCCATTTCCATGTCACGGGTAACTGATTTCTAATTTCTGATACCACTTCACAATCACCACCAATTCCCATCTTAGTTTTTTTCCTGTCTTTGGCTTTTACTTTTCTTTTCATTTCACCCTCTTATTTTGCTCCTAATATTCCACCGATTATGCAAAATTCAACACAAGGCCCTTGTAGTTGATGATATTTCTTCTAATCCTTCTGCAAAATTTGCTTCCTCTTGTTTAAGATCTGACTTTAAAACTTGATGGATTAATTTTTCAACAAATTTATTAATGTAACAAAATACACAAGAAAATATGCATTTAATATGTGGACTGTGGTTGTGTTATTGTTATGTTTTATCCGCAACCAATGCTTATTATGTATATGCAGGATATCTATTTGGATGCATTCGTGAGGTTCAAAAACAGTCGTTAATACAGAGGTGAACAAACTTTCCTTGTTTCTAAATTAAGAATGAATATTTACTAGTTTTACTGTCTTTTCTGTTTATCTAAAATTATTCTTTCACTTTATTTTCGTCCTGGTAGATAATATTATTAATTTTGGAGTTTGGAGGTACACTAAATCATCACGAGCCGAGTCGAGTCCAGTATTGTTAAGATCGAGCTTTACTCGAATATTCCAAGCTCGAGCTCGACTCGATCGAACTCAAATTTTCACGCTCGAGCTCGACTCAGTGTTAAACTCGTAAATCTCGATCGAGCTCAATTTTTTAATTTATTTTAAATTTTGATAAAATTTTAAATTATTTATAATTAAATAAAAAATTTAGAAATAAGAAATTATATTATATTAAGCTCGATAAGGCTCGTTAATCTAGCTCGAACTCAAGGTCGACTTGGGCTCGATAATGTTCGCGAGCTTATCGAAACGAATATCATAAAGCTCGAGCTTGAACTCGATAACTACTCGAGTAGCTCGAGCTCGACCCAATAAGTATCGAGTCGAATTCGAATTTTTTTCGAGCCGATCCCGAATTGCTCGTGAATCAGCTTGACTATACTCACCCATAATCGTGATATTTGCTTGCAAGTAAAATTTTTGGCAATCAGAAAACTATCAATTAAGAATTATAACCTCTCATTTGATTCAAAATCTTGATGTGATGAGTGTATCTCGTCCATACACATCTCCTTATTTCCCGATCCTTTTTTGAGTTACAAACATAGGGGTGTAGTTTCTCTGGCTTTTGGCATTGTCGCCCTCAATGGGAGGCTCGCACGACAGGCTATTAGCTCTCGATAGTCTCAATAACTAAATTTGACTATAGAATCCAAATTCTTGGTCGAAAAGATTCATATCAATTCGAATACTTGTGTTGGTCGGGACTAAACTATTAATTCCTAGTATTGTACCAGTGCCCTGTACGGAATACATTATTTATTAAACTATGGAATGTATGTTTAGTGCTGTGAAAGAAATGAGTCTTTAAGAAAATTCTAAACCTAAACCCATAACATAGAGTTTTTGTTCTCTAACAATGCCCAAAAAAACTTAAATTTTAATTTTTAGTTTTAAGAAAATTCAAATTTAAGTTTTTACTCTAGAAAGCTTACAATGTTTTAAAAGTAGCATTTTTACCCCTAAAAACTTTTTAAACCATAAATTTATTTTTTGTTTTTTAAAATTTTGTCTTCTATCAAAATGAGTATAAAATTAAAATATAATGGACTTTAAATCATTTAGTGCGTTTTAAATATTTGTAAAATTGAGCTTAATAAATCAAAATACTTTTAGACTCTTTTGGAAAAAATCTTGAGACTTATGGAGAATGGAGAAGTACGCAGCATTGGGATTCATGGTATGGGTGGTGTGGGCAAAACAACTTTGGCAAAAAGCATTTACAACCGACTGCTTGAAGCATCTCCAGGACGTGTGTTTTGGGTTACAGTCTCTCAAGATTTTACTATAAAGAGTTTGCAAGGCAAGATAGGTCGTTGTTTAAATGTAGGCCTTTCGGATGAGGATGAAGAGGATATGAGAGCAGGGAGACTGTTTAGAGCTTTATTGGAGACTGTTTAGAGCTTTATTTGAGATGAAGAATGCAGTACTTATATTAGATGATGTGTGGGAAAATATTGATCTGTTAGAGGTGGGATGTCCCTTTTCTGAGGAGTGTTGTAGACTAATTGTGACAAGTCGCTCCTCAGATGTGTGTCATCGAATTGGTTGCCAAGAAGTAATTGCAGTAAAAAAACTAGAGGAGGATGAGGCATGTATATCGTCTTTGATGGGTTGATTTAGTGGATGAACTCCTATTTTTTAAATGTATAACTTGATTTTGGACATAATGATATCACCAACAGTATTAATCACTGTGAAATTGGAAGTAATAAAAAAATGCACCACTAAAAAGTATGTTCAATTTTAAAAGCATTGGTCGTGATGCTTCAAAACTAATAGCTATGGAATTATTGCATGAATTTATCCTTCTCTCTCCACCTAAAACTAAAGTTCATGTCCTTTCTCCAGCGGTTTTTTTGTTCTCTACATTTCTCAAACTCAATCTCCTCTGTTTCAACCAACCTACATTCTTGTGGCTAGATCTTTTCTTTACTTAGTGGAGGCCTATGGATTAAGTTGCCTGCGTTTGTTGCTTGCACCCACACCAAGAAGCACCATAGAAACAGTAATTGAGATTTTTTTTTAAAGGTGTTGCTATTTCGTCAGAGTCTAGAAAATTTTTAAGTTTAATTTTTTATTGTATATTAAATTGACTATTATACCCTTATTTATTTCTAATCGTTTTTTATCAATGTTGTAAAAATTGCGCTAGTCGGGCGGCTGATGGGGCCTAGCGCCTAGGCGGTTTAAGTGGGGACTAGTCGGGTTCTAGGCGGTTTACCTATTTTTATTTTTTATTTTTTTATATATCTTAGGTAATATATAAAAAATCTTACTGGCATATTATATTTTTAAAATGCAAGTAAGATTTCAACACTTTTATATATATATCTCAAATAATATTCCTGCAACAAACATTCTTACATTTAAAAGCAAAATTCAAAATAAAGGCAAATTATAAACAAAAGTTTAAATATTCCTGCAACAAGCAAACATCCTCACAATTCAAATCAATTCCAAAATAAAATCATAGAACGAAGTCTAAATATACATGCCTCATTATATAATTTCGCATACAACAAATACTGTAGCTAGTCAAGTCAATGCTGAGCTCCTCTCTTTGCCTCATTATATATCATCACTTCTCTACTTCTGCCTCCCAAAATCTACAATATAGCCGCTCCTTCCATTTCCATATCACAGAGCGGATGTATCTATTAGTACCCCCTAAATTCTTTTATTATTAAATATATACATATTTTTTACATATTATTTATATATATTTTACATAATGTATCTTCAATTTATTTTATTTAAATATTATACCCCGACTCTAAATTTTTGGATACGTTACACTTAAACTGATTTATAATTTCTGATACCACTTCACAATCACCGCCATTTCCATCTTAATTATTTCGTGTTTGGCTTTTCGTTTTCTTTTCACCCTCTATTAATTTTGCTCCAAATATTTAACAAATTTGCAAATTTCAATGCAATGCCTTTGGCGGTGATGATTTTTCTACTAAATCCTTCTGCAAAATTTGCTTCCTCCAATCTAAGATCTGACTTTAATAAGGTCATGGATTAATTTTTTGTTTCTGTATGCAGTTTAAATCTCAACATATTAAATTCACATTCAAATCAAGTGTAGTGTTGTGCATTCCTAGTAGAGTTCATTGCAAATAATAATACATTAGTTATAAAATATTACAATTAACGAAAAATAATAATATTACTATGAGATTATTTATTTATTTTATTTTATATATTTTAAAATATTATTATTGTTTTTTAATTATAAAAATACTATAAATATAGTAATATTAAAAATAACTTTATAATACAAATAGGATTTATTAATAATAATTCTTTTTATATTTTACTAAATTTTTACAAAATATAATATTTTATAACATTATATAAATAATATAACTGAAAATTAACTATATTATTTCTTATTTACGCTATAATATAAAATTATTATAATATTTTTATCATAGTATTTCATAATTAATATGATAATTATAAAACAAATTAGAGGGTGCTGAAAATATTAAGATAAATCAATAATGAGTTATTTATAAAATTGTATGAAATAAAAAAAATATTGAGAATGAAACCCACCATTTACATGAGAATCTACTCATTCTCTCCATTCCCAAAACTCACCAACCAAACACTTCTTAAATTATTAGAACAATGACGGTCGAATTATTTTTTTAATTTTAGGATTAATTATATTGTGAATTTAACTTCTTAAAAATAGTTTCAGCAGTTTTAACATATTAAACTCACATTAAGATTTTTCTGCAAAATTAATATTTTAAAATACAAACGAAAATATGCAATTTGGGTATATAGTCTAGTAGATCCTGCAAAAAATGCAGCATCCAGTGTAGTGTGGTGTATTCCTAGTAGAGTTAATTGCTTTGATAATTTGGGCTTCGTGGACTGTGGTTGTGTATGCAGGATATTTAATTGGAGCCATTTGTGAGATTCGAAAAAAGGTGGTCGACAAACTTTTCCTTGGTATGTAATTTCTAAGATTGAATGGTTACTATTTTTACTTTCTTTTTTGTTTAATTTAATAGAATTCTTTCACTTTTATCTTGCCCTCTTATTAATTTGGAATTTTGAGGTAGAAGCACTCAATCCTGATATTTGCTTGCAAGTAAGTTTCCATGATTTTAATTCTATAATATATAACTTATAATGATGTTTAGCTAGAATGTGGCCAAGGCCAGCTGGCCAGATAGGGATATCTTAATAATTTTGTTAATTAAGAGATTACTAAATTATTGAAGTGTAATAAACGTCTTACCTTTTTCTGGGCAATTACCCTTATCACTCCTACAGTTGTTCCATGTCCACTTTCCTTTTAATATTTTCTCCTATTTCTCCACATTTTCTCTTTATTGATCTATCATTAGCGACATTAATTATTTTCTTTTTGACTTTGGGTTGCGATTTTTTTATTTAACTCAAACTAGTATAGCACCCACGCGATGCGTGGAAATTTTAATTATTTATATTTGATGCAAAAAATATATGCATAAATATAAATCGAGTACAGACCGTAACCTTACAGCAGCACAAACGCATGACTCAATATTATATTTTGTTCTATTTATATACAAATAATATAAATTTCGAAAAGTGATAACTATTAAAGTATCTATTTTTAAATACATTACAAATATATCCAATCTGACGAACACATTCAAAAATTATATAATGGTACATTTTTCTCGCGTGGCAAAGTGTTTAAAAGTCATTTGAAAACAATAATTATTGTCATAATTTTGAAATCATTACTTAAAATAAATATTTAATTATTTTATTTTTAAACTCGGTCTCACCTAAGTTTCACCACAGCCTCATCCAGGTGTCATTTAAGTCTCACACAAATCTCACTCGGATCGCACTAAATCATTTTAGATTTAAAAAATTAATTTTTTTAAGTACTTTTGAAAATGACATATTAATCTTACCGTATATCATTCTTGGATATGTTTATAAAAATGATGATTTTGTCACATATAAGAGCCAAAATGAGTATTGTAGTATACTTGTGTGATATTAAACTGACATTAAGTTTATTAACTTTGATCAATTTGTCAAATTTCATTTTATTAGCATCATTTTAGTTTCTAATTTAAAATAGTAGTTATATTTTATTTTCTTGATGGTGATGAGTTTAAATTTATAATATATAATATTAATATGTGATAACTTTCAATATTTTCATTTCTCGAAAATCTTAAACCTTCAACCTTTCTCTTATCTTTCAATCCCCTTTTCTTTGAAAATAAAAATTTAACTACAATAACTCATGTTTCAAATTGTTTAATACATCTTTCGATAAATAATTAACTATGTCCATATTTATAAAATTAATATAACATATTTAAATAATTAAATAATTATATATACATATATACATATTTATGAATTATTAAAATCAATATTTGGTAGATTATTATGTAATTGTTTCCATAATAATTGTACTAAATAAATCAATTAATAACTAATTAATGTAATTCAATATTGTTTATAAATAATTACATTTAATAATATTTTAATCTGGTTATTTATTATTTTAATGATTAATAAAATTAATATATAGATAAATGAAATGACAAAAAAGATTGTTATTAATTTTACAACTATATTTCAGTTCCATTCATTATTCTTATTATTGTTACTATTTGCAAAACAATAAATAATAATTTAGTTCATTTGATATTAAATATTTTATTATTTTTATTTATTGAAATATTTTTTTACATTGATTTCAATGCGATAATATATTAAACTGATATTTGCTCTGTAAAAGAATCACTAAATTAGTTTAACTATATTA
>JAPKLW010008611.1:0-13117 GCA_026898455.1 Plectranthus barbatus | reverse complement strand
CAAAGGAATAACAACCCATATTCAAACACTTATAACCCAGGGTGGAGGAATCATCCTAATTTCTCATGGTCTGGGTAAGGAAATCAAAATGCTGGAGCACGGGACCAACATCATAACTTTAACAAAGGAGGATATAGCCAACAACAGTATAACCAGCAGCAGAACAATCAACAGCAGAGTGGTCAGCATCAAAGTTTAGAGGCACCACCTCAGAAACCTGAGAAATCCATGGAAGAAATGATGAAGGAATTTATGGCCAAGAATGAAGTAAGACTGAAAAGCCAGGATGCTTTGATACAGAGTTAAGCCTCTTCATTGAGAAATCTTGAAGTTCAAATGGGACAGCTAGCTAATGATATCAGGAATAGACCACAGGGGAGCTTACCTAGTAACACAAAGAACCCAAGAGGGGGAAATGAGCAGTGCAAAGTGGTAACCTTGAGAAGTGGGAAACAGATTGATGAGAGACCTGCTGAGGCACAACAGAAAGAGGTGGATTTATCTGAAAAAGAGGTTCAGAATGGAACTAAAGCACAGAGAGAAGGAAAAGCTCCCATCAAAGAAGCTTATCCAATGATCAATGAGGAGTTGGTAAACCAAGAAAAGCCTTTTGAAGCTCTTGAGGGAAATGTACCTAACAGTAAAAGGAAATCGGTGGAAGATGACTTCAATTTAGCTCAACCAACATACCCTGTCAGATTCAAAAAGCAGAAAGAAGAGGAGCAGTTAAAAAAGTTCTTGGACATTCTCAAGCAAATCCACATCAATGTACCTCTAGTGGAGGCTCTGGAACAAATGCCTACTTATGTAAAATTTCTGAAGGACATCCTGAATAAAAAGAAAAGGCTGAAGGACTTTGAGACTGTGTCTCTGTTTGAGGAAGTTAGTGGACCTTTGAGGAGGCAAATTCCAGTGAAATTGAAGGATCTAGGAAGTTTTACCATTCCCTGTTCAATTAGAGGAAGAGATGTGGGAAGAGCACTATGCGATCTGGGAGCCAGTGTGAACTTAATGCCACTTTCAATTTTTAAGAAGCTGGGTATAGAAGGAGCAAGACCAACAACCATCACTTTGCAGCTTGTAGACAGATCAACTGTTCATCCAGAAGGAAAAATTGAAGACGTACTGGTTAGAGTAGATAAGTTTATCTTTCCCACAGATTTTATCATTTTAGATTATGAAGCTGATAGAGAGGTACCCATTATTCTGGGAAGTCCCTTTTTAGCCACAGGAGAACACTGGTTGATGTGGAAAAGAGGGAGCTGATTATGAGAGTTCATGAAGAGCAGGGTACTTTCAACCTGTATAATACCATGAAGTTACCAGACGAAGCAGCGGTCTGCTTCACCATTGGGATATTGGAGTCAGTAATAGCGGAGCATGTAGAAGAATTGCAACATGAAGAATATGAAGATGAGGACATATACGATGAAAATGTTATAGCATGGGTAGAGCATGGTGCAAAGTTTGGGGGGTACAAACCCAATTTTGAATCACTGGATCTTATGAATAGGGAACAAAAGGAGCCAAAATCTTCTCTTGAAGAACCCCCTGAGTTGGTACTTAAGCCTTTACCAAATAAATTAAAATTTGTGTACCTGGGGGAAGCAGAAATCCTACCTGTGATAATTGCTTCTAATTTGAAAGATGAGGATGAACAGAAGCTAATGCACATGCTTAAGAAACACAAACGAGCAATTGGGGGACTATCACAGATATTAAGGGAATCAGCCCTACAATCTGCATGCATAAGATACTGCTGGAGGATGGAAGAAAGAATTTAGTGCAGCCACAGAGGAGGCTTAATCCCAACATGAAGGAGGTTGTTCAGAAAGAGATAATCAAATGGTTGGATGTAGGGATCATTTTTCCTATATCAGATAGTTCATGGGTGAGTCCAGTGCAGTGTGTACCTAAGAAAGGAGGAGTCACTGTGGTACAGAATGAGAAGAATGAGATGATAGCTACGAGGACAGTTTCTGGGTGGAGGATTTGTATAGACTTTAGAAAGCTGAATGATGCCACCAGAAAGGATCACTTTCCACTGCCCTTTGTAGATCAAATGCTAGACAAATTGGGTGGTCCGAACTACTACTGCGTTTTGGATGGATATTCTGGGTACCATCAGATAGCAACAGCCCCAGAACATTAGAGTTTGACTACATTCACTTGCCCCTATGGAACATTTGCATTCAGAAGAATGTCATTTGGCCTCTGTAATGCTCCAGCAACTTTCCAGCGTTGCATGATCTCCATATTCTCTGAGATGATTGAGAATGGGTTAGAGGTGTTTATGGATGACTTCTCAGTCTTTGGGAGAGACTTTAATACTTGTCTGGGAAACCTTGAAAAAGTTCTACAGCTATGTGAGAGGTCACAGCTACTTTTTAATTGGGAAAAATGTTGTTTCATGGTGCAGCAAGGAGTAGTGTTAGGGCACAAAATTTCAAACAAAGGCATTGAAGTTGATCCTGAAAAAATTGAAGTTATTGACAGAATGCTA
Source organism: Plectranthus barbatus (assembly GCA_026898455.1). NCBI lineage: Eukaryota > Viridiplantae > Streptophyta > Magnoliopsida > Lamiales > Lamiaceae > Plectranthus > Plectranthus barbatus. Next base: position 10,614 of record JAPKLW010008611.1, on the reverse strand, counting down.
ATTCCAAACTCAGTTAAAGCAGTTAGAAGCTTCTTGGGCCATGCCTATTTTTATAGAAGTTTTATTAAGGACTTTTCCAAGATAGCCAAGCCACTGTCAGAACTGCTAGAACAAGACAAGAAATTTGATTTCAGCAGTGAGTGTATATTTACCAAGTTGAAAGTTGCACTTGTCACAACTCCCGTAATGCAACCACCAAATTGGGATGAACCCTTTGAGCTGATGTGTGATGCAAGTAATTATGCAGTTGGAGTAGTACTAGGACAAAGAAAGGATAAAATTTTTAGATCCATATACTATGCGAGCAAAACAATGGATGGGGCACAAAGAAACTATACCACTACAGAAAAAGAGCTGCTAGTAGTGGTTTTTGCTTTTGATAAGTTCAGATCTTATCTAGTCGGAGCCAAGGTAATCGTATTCACTGATCATTCTACAATCATGTACTTAATGGCCAAGAAAGATGCAAAACCAAGGCTCATTAGATGGATACTTCTCCTTCTAGAATTTGATCTGGAAATCAAAGATAGAAAAGAAACAGAGAATCAAGTTGCTGATCATTTGTCAAGATTGGAAAATCCATTTGGAGTGGATGACACAACATAGATTAATGATGATTTTCCAGATGAGAAACTCATGGCATGCAATGAAGTTGCACCCTGGTTTGCAGACATTGCAAATTATCTGGCTACAGGCCGAAAACCTTATGGTTTGCAAAGTTCTATTATTGGGATGATCCAACTCTGTATAGGTTGGGTCCTGATAAGATTTTCAGAAGGTGTGTCCCTGATTATAAGATTCCCGATATTTTGAATGAATGCCATGCTTCAGCATATGGAGGGCATTTTGGGGGACAGAGAACTGCAGCCAAGGTGTTGCAGTCAGGGTTCTATTGGCCAGGAATCTTCAAGGATGCTTTTGAGTGTGTGAAGAACTGTGACAGATGCCAAAGAGTGGGGAATTTACCAGCCAAGAATGCCATGCCTCTGAATAATATAGTGTAAGTAGAACTATTCGATGTGTGGGGTATGGACTTCATGGGGCCATTTCCATCTTCTTTTGGAAATGAATATATGTTGTTAGTTGTTGATTATGTGTCTAGGTGGGTGGAAGCCTGTGCTTGTGCTCACAATGATGCTGCCACTGTCATTAAATTCTTGCACAAGAACATTTTCACAAGGTTTGGAACTCCAAGGGCAATCATCGGTGATGAGGGAACACACTTCATCAATAAGAGTTTGGTTGCTCTTTTAGCCAAGTACAATATCAACCACAAAGTTTCAACTGCCTATCACCTGCAAACCAATGGACTGGCTGAATTGTCAAACAGAGAGGTAAAAAGTGTGCTGGAAAATGTGGTGAATACCTCAAGGAAGGACTGGTCCAAGCACATGGATGAGTCGTTGTGGGCTTACCGGACATCCTACAAAACACCTTTGGGGATGTCTCCTTACAGGATTGTACTCGGGAAAGCTTGTCATTTAACTTTGGAAACGGAGCATAAGGCATTTTGGGCCACCAGGAAATTGAATTTTGATCCTAAGGCAAGTGGGGAAAAGAGAATGTTGCAGCTTAATGAACTGGAAGAATTGAGGATGCAAAGCTATGAAAATGCTAAGATATACAAAGAAAAAGTGAAGATATGGCATGATGGCAAGATTGTAAACAGAAATTTGGAAGAAGGACAGCATGTTCTACTTTTCAATGCTAGGCTAAGGCTTTTTCCAGGCAAGCTCAAGTCCAGATGGTCAGGACCTTTTACTTTGGTGAATATTTATCCTCATGGAGCTGTGGAACTGAAAGATGAAGCCACAGGGAGTACTTTTAAGGTCAATGGACAGAGGGTAAAGCAATACCATGAAAGAGGCTGGAGCAAGCTGAAAGCTTCTTTCATATTGGAAGAAACCCTGAAGTTGAGGTAACCTGAGCTATCATGAGGATTAGATGAAGCATGTGGTGATAGCTTAGGATATTTATTTTAATTCTGTATTTCGTTTCTTGCCTAGTTAAATTTAAATTTCCTTTGATTTAACTTTAGGATAGCTGAATGCTACAGCCTATGACTAACATGGGTGCTGAGCATACTTGATTTAATTATGTAAAGTAGACTAAGTATTTTATTTCGTAATATGGGTTCGAGTGTTTTTATGTTTATATTAAAAAAAATTAGTAAATAAAATTAAAAAAAAAAAAGAAAACAAGAAAAATAACAATTCAGGAAAATATGTGGATGAGGATTAAAGAGAAGAGCCGTTGAGGAGAGAGAGTGCAGTTATCCCTAGGAATGACAGTTTTGGAAACTTACTTTTTGAATTGAAAAGAAGGGACGTGTCTAATCAAGGGAAGTCGAAAGGTTTCCTTATTTCTTGTGCCGGTTTTTGCTTAAAGAGGAGTTATATATATATTGTATATATTGTTTGAATTGCTCAAAAGCACCCCATCTTTTGCAATTGGGCAGAAGAAACTAGGAAACCTCGTGCATAAATTAGGAAGATTTGTCGACTAGCAGTTACAAAATCTTCAATTCCCTTTTACTCTTTTGCCTCTGGGTGCTCATATTTTCTTTCGAACTTAGTTGTTCCATGTTTCTTGGTTAATTTCGCGACTTAGAATGGCTGGTATGTTCTTGAACTGACGTTCTTTTCGATTTGTTGTCCTGGGAATGGGTAAACATTCTTTGTTTGCATGATGGAAACCCATGAACTTGATTTGAGATAGAAAAATTTGTTTTGGTTTCTGTGATCATTGCGAGTCGCATGCAGTAGTTCTGACAGGATAGTTTGACAAGTTTGTGCTAGGGCTTGAAACAAATTTTAAATTTCGAACTGGTGTTTAATCTACTGTGAGAAACTTTGAGTGAACTCAAAGTTTGGGGGTGGAATGTTGATGTGTTTTATGAAACTCAGAGCAGTCGGTTGAAAAACAAAATTTAATTTCGGAGTATTCATTCATACTGTAACAAAATTTTATTCTTGGGGGTCTGAAAATATGCTTTTTGCAGATTTAAATATGAGGACTAAGCAAAGTGGAAAGAAGCGACCAGGAATGGACATTGAATCTCCTGAATCTACACCGGAGAAAGCTAGTCTAGCTTCACCAAAACCAAAGACTACCAATAAAGCAAGGAAATCAGAGCCTGCGAAACCATTGAGGAGGTCGAGCACGGCTACTGTCTCGATTATGGCTCAGAGGAATGCAAGATTGCCACCCACTAGCGTAGAGAACCTAGTTGAAATTCCAGATGAACCCGTGAAGAAACCAAAGGCAACAAACACCAAGCCCAAGAAAGGGAACTTGATGGATTTGGTTGACGCAGCGACATCCAAACTTGACCCTGAAACTGTGAAGAAACCCGAGAAGAAAGTCATTGCTGAAGAAGATGTTGAGCAATCTGAAGGTGTGGAATCAGAGGCAGAGGAAAGTGCAGAAGGCCAGTCTGAAGAGCCAGATGCAGAACAAGGATCCGAACAATCAGAGGACAAAGATGTGAGTGCTGAGGAAACTGAGAAAGGCCAGTCTGAATAGCCTGAAGTGGAAAGCGAGCCCGTTACTCAGGAAGGTTTGGAGACCCAGAATCAACCCCCTGCTGAGGAAAAAGCAGCGAGTGAGAGCACCCCGGCTGAAAAGAAAACTGAAGCAGCAAATGCTACAAGCATACAAGCAGCCACATCTGAGGGACAGCCAACCACCAAAAGGAAGAAAACTGCATCTGAGAAGAGTGAAACATCTAAGAAGAGGAAGAGTTGAGACTGTGGAAGATGCTAAAGGGATTTTGAGAAGCAAGAAAACGGGAAGGCGTGTAAAAGAAGTGGCAGTCAAGGAAGTAGGTGAGAGTTCAGCAAAGAAATCAGACAGGGAAAGGAAGAGATAGATTAAGCGTGGAAAGGCCAAGGTTGTAGATCTGTCTGCAAAAGAAATTGACAGAATTCCGAAACTTTCTTCAAAGCTACATAAGTCCAAGATGCAAGAACTTGCGAACCGCAAATTTAATCTAGAAAGGGGATTGAAGGACCTTTCTAAACTGCCTGTAGAAATTCTCAGAAGTGTCGAGCAACAAGGGTGGGAACCCTTTGTGATTATGCAGCCTGCACCAGTCATCGCTTTGGTTAGGGAGTTTTACGCCAACTGCGAGCAATCTACGAGTGTGGACTATGAGATTAGGGCAACTGTTAGAGGAAAGGAGGTGGTTTTGAATCCCAGGATAGTGCACGCAGTCTACGGCACGCATCCACCATAGCCTGATACTTTCATTGATTTATTGAATTCAGCCACGAAGGAGCAGCTGGATGCGGCACTAAGCGTTGTATCGGTGCCAGGCGCACGTTGGGTGGATAAAACAAAGGATAACCTCTCTGCCTTGGCCAGCTTCTTGATGACCGAAGCTAACATTTGGATTCACTTTCTGAGGAACAGAATCAGCTCAACAACCCACAACACTTTGGTGGGACAGGATCGCATCTTAATGGTGGCTGCGATTGTGAAGGGCGACCCGATTGACATCGCACCGTTCATCATCGATTCAATAGGCATCCAAGCTTCCAAGAAGGCTGGGCCACTCTTTTGCCCTTCGCTAATTTTGGAGCTCTGCAAGCGGGCAGGAGTTCCCTTCCACTCTGAGGAGCTGAGGAGCATCGCAAAAAGCTACTTCAATATTCCATATCTGATGAAGCGCCATGCTCAAGCACAAGCCCGAGCTCAAGGGGAGGAGACTGTTGTGGCAAGCGACGCAATGGAAGCCCTGCAGAGTGAACTATCAAAGATCAAAGCGAAGCAAGTGAAGCTATTGAAAGGGTTCAGGATGATGCACAAGGTGCTGCTGAAAGTCAAAGCTCAAACCGCAAGATTGTTGAAGAAGAAGGGTGGTCGTGTGAAGGCAAAGACGGCTGCTGATGGTTCAGCTTGACGAACAGGGTCCTCTCTAACCTCTTTAAGCTTTTGCAAAAACTATTTCTGATTTAGTTTATGTTGTTTCTATTTTTATGATTATGGTCTTTTGTTTTTGTTTGATGGGTGTCCGAAATTCATGCTTGTCCCATGTTAAAGCATGAAGTTTTGTTTGATTTTATAATAATAAGTTTTAAGTCTAGTAGTATGATCTCCTCTTGCCCTATGATGTCTCGTTTTCCTTGTTCTTTCTCATGCATGTTTGTTTATGATCTTGATTGTTGAGAGTCAATCCTCGTCTACTTTCAATGCTTAGCTGTGTACATGAAAATGTGATCTGCGAGATAAAGTTTGAATTTTCTGTTGTTTTTGAAAAACCTAATATGCTGGACATTTTCTTGAGCTTAGCTGGTACTGCGTCATGAATTTCAAATTGTGAAATGCCATCTACCCTAAGTTTAATCTTGATCAAAACAAATTAGGTCTGAATATACCACTTAGAGATGATTAAGGTAGTTACTTGATCTTTGTGCCTTCAGAAGATTTTTTTTTGGCTATGTCGAATATTCCCTTTGCACCTTGATTTTGAGCTTGAGCCTTTTCTTGTACACACCTACTTTATGTTAAGCCAAATCCCATACACATCCTAGTCTAGAGGATTGTGCCGACTAAATTCAATTTTAACATTGAGGACAATGTTATATTTAAAGTTTGGGGAGGTGTCACTTCTATCCAAAGTGTTTTCCTTAAGCCTTTTACCCTTTTAAAAAAAAAAGATAGGCATTTTGGCCTGAAAAAAAAAAGAGAAAAAGAGAATAGGCAATAGCCTGAAAATGTGTATGAAATAAGGCTAATTTCCACATTATCTGTTGGGGATTTAGCCGAGTGTTATAGCAATAGCAAATTGCTGAGAAAAAAAAAGAAGAAAGTCGGAAGATTAGAATAAAGCAAGTTAAGTTTGAATAAGAAGGACAATGCCTCTAGACTTAAGTCACTCTGTCCAAATTTCTTCACCTTGAGCCTTGGTCTAACATTAGAAGTCGTGAAGTCCTTTTGATCTAGGTGGGATGTGAAGCCTATTAGTGGAGAACAGGAGAGAATGAGCGGGTAGGAAAAAAAATAGCATTGATGAGCATTGAGGATTGAGTAAGTAGTTGAGGTTAAGCTCAGCTATGATTTGGTTGTCTTGAAATCTGATTTCTCTTTTTTGTGGACTTTAAATTGTAAGATTGGAATGAGTGTATATTGTTAAACTTTGCAAAGAACGAGGACTGAAGTTGAACAATCAAGAGAATTATCATTCATGCTTTCTTTTTAACTTTTCTTGAGGGCTTCATAAAAGAGAAGATAAGCTATTCTAGCTTATTACTTGTGAATTGTGGCCTATGTTAGTCGTGTCTATTCTAGTTGCTTGAGGACAAGCAACATCTTAAGTTTGGGGGGTGATAACTCTCATAAAGAGTTATATTTTGATCTTTTCTTATGAACTTTAGATGTTGTTTTGAATAAGATGCTTGGTAATCAAGGTCCTTTTTGCTTATTTTTGCTTATTTGTAAATAGATCATGGTGTTTTAACTTATGCAAGTTTTAATAAGATTTTGCTTGCTTTTGGTGAAGTTTTGATCAGGTTTGGAATGCTAGAGCTTCTCTGCCGCATGCTGTTAGAGGATATGCTCGACCATGAGAGATGCATGAAAGGAAGGAAAAAGACTTTCTCTCTCCGGGACCATTTGAAGACAAGGATAAAAGTCCTTTTTGATCTTGTCTGCTGAGAGGACAGGTGTCGCAAAGGAAGCTGAACTTTTGTCTGGATGAAACAGTGACAACCTCACACGTGGATGCATCTTGGAGGAGAGTAAGGAGATCGACGGCTTTGGAAAAGTAATGAAAAAAATATCAACAAAAGGGGAGCACGTTTTGGGATTGGATAACGAGGGGACAAAAAAATACACACGAACGGAGAGCAAAGGGCGACAGGAGAAAGAGCTTGGAGAGGAAGCGATTAGAGCACGAAGGATCATTGTCTATAGTTTGTTTTAGATTTTCAAGTTGTATTTTGATGATGAATGATCTTACATTTCCATTTCCTTCTTTTCGAGTATGAGCTAACTCCATTTAGTAGTTGGGTTGTGGAACAAAACACTACTGCTTGATTATATGTGAGAATCATGTTTTGAATGACTGAACTTATCTTTGATCTTATTTTCAATCGTTTCTTGAGCACGACAGTGGAGAGAAACCCGTCACCTATAGAGACCAAAAGGTAAAATAGGCCGAGGGGATCTTAGATAATTGTGTTAATTACATAGACATATGAGATTACACAACTTAATAGAACTGGATTTGATAATTTCATCATTCATCACTGAGGCACGCATAGGCATATGAATCCCAGTGAGAGAGTGTAGATCTAGTAGGACGACAGTTCGCTAGGCAGGATTAGGAAAAGTTCTAAGGTTCAGGAGAATGCGAGACATGAACTCTAGCATATAGAATAGAAGTGTGAATTGTATTCCATAACTCAAGTGTGCTTTCTACTATTAGTGAATCAGTTTACACCATTTGTGTTTATTTTGTGGAACGAGGAAATATTACTGATCTTAGTTTTATGTGGAATCATAGTTTATGCATATTTATGTTTTGAATAGAAGTTAGATAAATACATCCTCTTAATTACAAGCAATTCCTAGTGCACGATTAGAAATCTCTTGGGTTCGATATCTGGTCTCACTTGACTGTATTACTTGTGGATTGTGTATACTTGCACATTGGTTCTGTAGTCACACTATAGCACACAACAAGTTTTTGGCGCCGTTGTCGGGGAGTGATTAAATTTAAATCTGAATGCTTTTGAATTGCTTGAGTATTATAGTATATGACCTGACTGATTTTGGAAACTAATCATTTTCTCAATTCAGGAGGGTCAGTAGTTTAGGAGTGAAAAAGATTGTGAGAGAACTATTCTCATTTGATCCAGAAATTGAGAGGACCTTCAGAAGAAACAGGAGGAAGCAGAAAGTTAAGAAGATAGCTGATGAAAATCCAGAAAGGATTGTTGATGAAAATGATAGAGTAATCAGAACATGTATGGCGCCCAAATTCACTGATTTTGATCCAGGGGTAGTGAGACCTGAGGTTTAGGCACAACACTTTGAGTTGAAGCCGGTTATGTTCCAAATGTTACAAAGTTTGGGGCAGTTCAGTGTCCAAGCCACAGAGGATCCACATCTGCTCTTGAGGTCATTTCTGGAGATCTGTGATAATTTTAAACTACAGGGAGTAACACCCGAGGCATTGAGGTTGTGCGTATTCCCTTTCTCCTTAAGAGACAGTGCTAAGACTTGGCTCACAAATTTGACACCAGGGTCAGTGACAACCTGGAATGAATTAGCTGAGACTTTCTTGATAAAGTAATTTCCTCCTACCAGGAATGCCAGGTGTAGAAATACAATTATGTCCTTTAAACAGGATTGTGATAAATCTGTTAGTGAGGCATGGGAAAGGTATAAAGAATTACTAAGAAGGTGTCCAAATCATGGGATACCCTATGGTATTCAGATAGAGATTTTCTACAATGGATTACTTGGAAACTCCAGGATGATGATCGATGCCACTGCAGGAGGAGCTCTGTTGGACAAGACATATAATGAGGCATGTGAAATCTCGGACAAGTGGCTGCAAACAATTATTTGTGAGCAAACTCCAGGGCAGCAGCTATCACTATTCCGAAAGTTGCAGGGGATCTGGAAGTTGATCCTATGAAAGTTCTTACTGCACAGATGGAAGCAACTATGAAGAACATTGAGAAAAATACCAGTCACGCTATGGTTTCTTCAATGCCAACTGAAACTGCAATGGTTTTGAGTTGTATTTATTGTGGGGAAGGTCACAAATTTGAGGAATGCCCTTCAAATCCAGCATTTGTGTGCTATATGGGAAATAGACCTCAACAATACCAAAGGAATAACAACCCATATTCAAACACTTATAACCCAGGGTGGAGGAATCATCCTAATTTCTCATGGTCTGGGTAAGGAAATCAAAATGCTGGAGCACGGGACCAACATCATAACTTTAACAAAGGAGGATATAGCCAACAACAGTATAACCAGCAGCAGAACAATCAACAGCAGAGTGGTCAGCATCAAAGTTTAGAGGCACCACCTCAGAAACCTGAGAAATCCATGGAAGAAATGATGAAGGAATTTATGGCCAAGAATGAAGTAAGACTGAAAAGCCAGGATGCTTTGATACAGAGTTAAGCCTCTTCATTGAGAAATCTTGAAGTTCAAATGGGACAGCTAGCTAATGATATCAGGAATAGACCACAGGGGAGCTTACCTAGTAACACAAAGAACCCAAGAGGGGGAAATGAGCAGTGCAAAGTGGTAACCTTGAGAAGTGGGAAACAGATTGATGAGAGACCTGCTGAGGCACAACAGAAAGAGGTGGATTTATCTGAAAAAGAGGTTCAGAATGGAACTAAAGCACAGAGAGAAGGAAAAGCTCCCATCAAAGAAGCTTATCCAATGATCAATGAGGAGTTGGTAAACCAAGAAAAGCCTTTTGAAGCTCTTGAGGGAAATGTACCTAACAGTAAAAGGAAATCGGTGGAAGATGACTTCAATTTAGCTCAACCAACATACCCTGTCAGATTCAAAAAGCAGAAAGAAGAGGAGCAGTTAAAAAAGTTCTTGGACATTCTCAAGCAAATCCACATCAATGTACCTCTAGTGGAGGCTCTGGAACAAATGCCTACTTATGTAAAATTTCTGAAGGACATCCTGAATAAAAAGAAAAGGCTGAAGGACTTTGAGACTGTGTCTCTGTTTGAGGAAGTTAGTGGACCTTTGAGGAGGCAAATTCCAGTGAAATTGAAGGATCTAGGAAGTTTTACCATTCCCTGTTCAATTAGAGGAAGAGATGTGGGAAGAGCACTATGCGATCTGGGAGCCAGTGTGAACTTAATGCCACTTTCAATTTTTAAGAAGCTGGGTATAGAAGGAGCAAGACCAACAACCATCACTTTGCAGCTTGTAGACAGATCAACTGTTCATCCAGAAGGAAAAATTGAAGACGTACTGGTTAGAGTAGATAAGTTTATCTTTCCCACAGATTTTATCATTTTAGATTATGAAGCTGATAGAGAGGTACCCATTATTCTGGGAAGTCCCTTTTTAGCCACAGGAGAACACTGGTTGATGTGGAAAAGAGGGAGCTGATTATGAGAGTTCATGAAGAGCAGGGTACTTTCAACCTGTATAATACCATGAAGTTACCAGACGAAGCAGCGGTCTGCTTCACCATTGGGATATTGGAGTCAGTAATAGCGGAGCATGTAGAAGAATTGCAACATGAAGAATATGAAGATGAGGACATATACGATGAAAATGTTATAGCATGGGTAGAGCATGGTGCAAAGTTTGGGGGGTACAAACCCAATTTTGAATCACTGGATCTTATGAATAGGGAACAAAAGGAGCCAAAATCTTCTCTTGAAGAACCCCCTGAGTTGGTACTTAAGCCTTTACCAAATAAATTAAAATTTGTGTACCTGGGGGAAGCAGAAATCCTACCTGTGATAATTGCTTCTAATTTGAAAGATGAGGATGAACAGAAGCTAATGCACATGCTTAAGAAACACAAACGAGCAATTGGGGGACTATCACAGATATTAAGGGAATCAGCCCTACAATCTGCATGCATAAGATACTGCTGGAGGATGGAAG
>JAPKLW010008610.1:0-13117 GCA_026898455.1 Plectranthus barbatus | reverse complement strand
TTTTATTAATTAATTATGTTCTGGGTTGAACAAGGAAGGATTAATTAATAAAGAGGGCCCACTTTATTATTTGCATCTGATCCCTGGTCTGGCCCATTAACTGCTCACAGCCCATTAGGGTTAGGGTGTCTCAAAACCCTAACACTATATATAGGCCTTCTCTCCATCAGATCAAGTTAGACTTTCAGTATATTGAAATTGGGAGAGACGGCGACGGCTGATCTGTGGGAGGAACTGATCGATTCCTCCAGATCTCGGATCCAACTTGGTAGATAATCCTCACCAGATTTCCAAGGAGCAAGGGAACAGATCAGAAGATCAGATCAGTAGGAACAACTGTTCATCGCCGGCGTTCAGATTCAGATCCAGATCTATTTCATCGTTATTGGCTCCGATCTAGATTTGTAGATCAAACGGTGAAATTAGCTATTCTCTAAATCCATCCTCTGCAATTAATTTTGTAGGAGCATGCATAGGATCGCATGGTTTATTTAATTAAAATTTATTCCTGGTATCCTAAGAACGATCCTTGGCAAGAAATTCATAATGGCAACTCGTGTTATCCATCGTAGACTCAAACCCTACAATTGGTATCAGAGCCAGGTTCATATTCTTAGGCTCTATCTTGAATAGATTGAGATTAAATGAATATGTATGTTCATGGATGGATTTAAATTATCGTTGATGTTTTTGATCTCGTGGCCTTCTCATTTTTGGATCTGTTTTTCACCACGAGAAAATTCGTGGTTAGATTTAATAGGGAAAATCATGTAATAGATCTAGATCTATTTTGTATTTTCTATTTTTTTTAAATCTGTAAAATAGAGATCCGGAGGAAGAACGAGATTCAGAGAACGAAGAAAAGACATGGAGGTGCAGTTAGGCCGGCGGCGGCAGAGTCCCTTCCCTGCGGCTGGGCCACACCCGCCCCATTCTCTCGCTTCTTGCATTTCTGACGACGGAAGCAGGCCGGTGAGCTCCCAGATCCGGCCATGGAAGTGACAGGCGGCGCTGCAAGGGGTGGCGGCGGCTGGCGTTTAAGCCTGCGACTGGGCCGCGCTCCAGCCTTAGGCTGCTGCACATGACGAACCTCCTAGATCCGGCAGGCCCCGCGTCTCCTGTGCGCGGCGGTGGAGGCGGAAGAAGCTGGCCGTCTGGGTTGTGGGCAGGCGCAGAGCAACGCACGGCTAGGCTGCACGCTCGGGCGACGACGCAGGCTGCTGCTCCTCGCGACTAGGTCGGCCGCAGACGGCGGCGGCGTTGGCTAGCCCTAGGAGTACGCCTGCTGCTATTTCATGCGCGATTCCGGCCGACTTGTAGGTTACCGGCGACGGTAGCTGCGGGTGTTGACGTCGCAGGCGACGACTGAGCCAGGTGGCCGGCTGTAGGCGATGGTCGGAAAGGCGGCTGGCGGCGGCTGCAAGGAGGGTGGCGGCTAGGGTTTCCAAACCTAGGGTTTGGTTGCTCATGTTGGGCCAGAAACCCTAATTTGCAGCCTAACTGCTGTTTTTTTTTCAGCCCGAATCAGATTTCAAGTCAAGCGGAGGCCCAGTTTGAAGATCTGTATTACAATTAAATCTTGTAATAAATTAGATTTAATTATTTTTCAGTTGTAATCGCATCTGAGGGGCCACGAGAAATTTTTTTTTTATAATTATTTCTCGTATTGATGTGATTTATTATTTGCACACTAGTAAATAATAGGAAGCATGATTATTTGCTTTAATTATTTACTGTTATAAGCATGTTGCAATTTAATTTTTGAGCATGTCTTATGTGATTTATTTTATGTTTTAAATTGTGTCTATAAATTCCGGGATCATATTAATTTATGATGGAATTTTGGATGTGACATAATTTATGGGAACATAAAATAATGTGTGTGCATGAAACCTTTAGAATTAAAATACTAAGCTGGATTTTGGTTCTTTTCTAACTAAAATCATTAGACCTCCACAAATACGACTTCTCATTGGAAGTAAGGCATCTCGAAGCGTAAACGTCTACTCAGTAGCTTGCGTTAGAGGTCCTTTACCAGTTCTAATGCAATGAGGTTTCTGAATAAAACATTTAGTTTAAGATGAGAAGTGGGAGCCTCTGAGCAAACGTCTACTCAGTAGCTTGCATTGAGACAACTTTCACTGGTCTCTAAGATTAAACTAAATGGGATAACAAAGGATGTTAAGGGCATGCGGTATGGGTCTAGTACGTATGCTAAATCGTCCCTTAATGTCCGGAGTTAGGCTTGTGGTTATTTTAGCTTAGATGTTGCCTGGAGTATAACTCAGTCGTGATATCCCTGCTCCGGATAGGTGAACATGGTCTTAAGATCTCCAATATTAATTTCTTTTGCTTAAGATACCTGGCATATTAAGAAATTAAAGGACCTACTTTGGTCTGGTTGAGCGTTTGCCGTAAACGTCTACTCAGTAGCTTGCGGTAGATTAGCTTGGGCAATTGGAGGAAGCAAATTGCATTGTTTTATCTAAAGGTTCTATGCAATTTTGTTTCAATTGTTCGTAGTATGTGCTTACTTTAATTCACTTATTTGTTTTCAGATATGTCTATTATTGCATCGCTCATTAATTCAATCGTACACAATTCCTTGACTGGTCCGAATTTTCCTGGATGGAAAAGTTACATTGTCAAACTCTTGGATTCGTTTGGACATTTGTTTGTTCTGCAAACTCCCTGTCCGAGTTCGCCGACTGATACATCTTTCGATGAGGAGCGTGCACAGTATCACATGTGGATGTGGTCGAATGGCATGGCCAGACAATATATCTTGGCTGGTATGTCAGATGCACTGCGTCCTCGTTATAGTGATGTATGGTTTGCGTATGACATTATGCGACGTCTTGACGTAGCATATGGCGGACTCGATGGACATGCTAGATCCAGTCTTATCAAGCATATTGTAAGACAGAAAATGGATCAGAACTGTTCGGTACGTGGGCATGTGGAATCACTTATCCAGCTCGTGGATGAGTACACATTAATGGGTGGTCAAATTGACAATGATGTCAAAATTGACTTGATACTCAACACGTTACCGAAGTCATTTGTTAACTTCATAATTTCTGTTGAGAAAAACAAGAGTGAGTATACTGTTCACAGTCTGCTGAAGGATCTTGTATCAACATAAGCTTCTTCAGTCTTTTCTGTGAATCACTCTGATTTGCTTCTGAGTCGAAAGAGTGATGTCAAAGAAAAGAGGAATGAAGAAAGCAGTGGGAGCAGTCCTGAATTATCAGTTCATTCCAGATCTCTTGCTAAAAGTTCTTCTAAATCGCGTCGTAACGACATGAAGAAGAAGAATGGTAAAGGAGAGAACAAAGGAAAGAAAGATAGCAAGAACGACAAATGTTTCAAGTGTGGCAAGAAGGGACACTGGAAAGTAAATTGTCCAAGTTTGGTAACTAAGTGACAAGGTACGTCATCTTTTGCATTGCTTGTCGAAACATGTTTAGTATCGGTTTTCTACCCTTTAGTGGGTAGTGGTAACTGAGGTCACTAATCGTGTTTGCTACACTTTGCAGAGAATCAAGCTTAAGGCTTGAAGATGGCGGGATTACCATCTCCAAGATTGATGCTAGAAGTTGCTACTTCAGCTGATGGAGATTTTACTTTGAGTTTATGTTAAAAACTCTGTTTTAATTCAAGTTTCTGAAGAGATGTTGTTTTAGTAAACACATTTTTTCATCTATTGTAATGGATTATCAGTTATTCGATAGAGTTTATCTATCATGAATGAATAACAGTGTTTTCTATTATAGATGGTTATCTCTTCATTACTTGATTACATAAACTATCAGTGTTCTAAGGTATAATTTAAAGAATAGCTATAGAGATAGGTTACATCAGTCTAAGTAGTTTTAAGTAATTCATGGAATTATGGATTCAATCCAGGTATTCCTAAGAATGGTACTTATGACAACTACTTGGAGGTATAAGATGGTGACCAGGCCTTTTAATAGGCGATTGTATCTCTATAGGTTATTTCGTGTTTGCTCTGGTTTGTGGTTTGAGTCTACTTCCGCAGTTGCCTTAACAGGCATTGATACTGTAATCATTTAAGATTTGGATATGTTTATCTAGTTCACTACAAGTCTTAGTCTCTTGCTTTAATCAAGAGCGTTCAAGACTAAGGTAGAGAATAAGTTAAACAAGACCGTAAAATCATTATGGTTCATTCATAATGGTGTATCTTAAGTGATGTGCTTTTACAGTATCTGGCAGAGCAAAGGGATTGCATCCCAGTTAACTACACTTATTATTCCTCTGTTGGAATGGTGTAGGTAGAATGAAATAAGACTCTTTAAAGTTTTTAAGTTATACCAGTTGTTGCCAAATTTTTGTTTTTGGGAAGAGCGCCAAAAGCAGTTGTGTGTTTGCTTAATCTAGTGTCTTCTAAATCAGTTCTAAATACCCTAGCAGACCTTGACTCTATCGAAAGGGCAATGATGGGTAATTCGGCCGTTAAGCTGATATAGGAAACTGATTGGTTGGAAGAAAGGTTTAAGCTAGTAATGCTTTGTGGGTTATTCCAGGTAAACGAAAAGGATGATTGCTTTGTGTATCCTAGATACAAGCAAGTTGTATGGAATAAAACCATGAATCCAAATATGAGATTGTTCTCTAACATTTTAGAGAAGACAATTCAAATCTATCCGGAAATACCCCGTGGCATATTGAGCATACCTTGGAAGGTATGGTACCAATTGCACGGTCACCTGTGTAAGGTGATAAACCACAAATTAATGCACCATTAACTGACAACATAAAAGGAGCAACGTTGCAGTGGGAGTTTGCCTTAACAGGCTTAATAGTACTGGTTCGTGGAAACAGTCTTTGGACTTGTTCCCAGCTTAACGAACAACATCGTGCTTATCCCTTAAAGCGCAACGAAGCTATTAAGACAAAAGATGCAGTTTTATGACGTCAAGTCATGGATTCAGATATGAATCAGTAAATGTTATGGTTGTGTATCAGGATTAGTGACTGCCAAATAGCTTACCAGCTATAAGTAACTGATTGATATACAAGGAAAGAAATTCTCGAATGGTAACCTAGTAAATTCGAATATCTAGATTAGTGAGTAAGGTATGTTTCACAACAAGACCTTCTCACTGGTTGCAACTATTAAACCCATTCGAATTCTTTTAACCATAATAGCGCATATGTATCTAAATATCTGGAAGATAGATAAAGTCATCCGTATTTTATAAACGGGTACCTTGATAAAAGGTGACAACATCTGTATGCGACAACCAGACATTTCGATATTGTCTATCGAGAATGAGAGTTACATGTACCAGTTATGTGTCAGCGGAAGCGTGGTTTTCCTTGCACATTATGCAGATAGTATTTTCACATTCGGAAACGGTGTGGGGATATCGTCAGGAATAAAGGATGGTTATCCGAACAGTTTCAGAAGTAGGACTTATGAGATTCTGGAACATCTTTTGAATTAAAGTCTTGTGTTGACACAAGAAAAGGATGTTCAGGTATCTCAAGTCGCTTAAATTGATTCTGTGGTGAGTTGTTCATAGCAAGAAACATTGTTGTCTTTCTATAGTGCAGATGAACGAGCTCAGATATCTTTAATGCGATAAGCATCTTAAGACATCAATTCAGCTCTAGATAGGCACATTGGTTTACTAATGTGCTATGTGAGTTGAATGGCATCGGATATCCAGGAGGATCATAAGGAAAGGAAATCGACCTCTAACTATGTGTTGGCCTTGGAGGAGGAGTTATAGGAATCTAACACAGAAGTGTGTTGCGGATTCTGGTATGAAGGCTGAGTTTTTGTCAGCTTCATTAGCTTCGCAAGAAGAAGTATAGCTCCGATGCCATCCTCTAGAGGTGTGTGTTCTGAGTTTGCCTAATTAAATCACAAGGAATTGTGATTATGTTGGTGCAATGACAAACTCAAAGGAACCCAAGACTCACAAGGTGGTGAAACACATAGGATGTGTGGAATCACATCATACGAGAAATCGTGACAAGAGGTGACGTGAATGCAGTGGGAGTGATTGACAATATAGACACACTTAATACTTTGGTAAAACAATGGTATTATGCTTTAAGTATAAGTGGGAGATTGTTGGGATTATATACTGAAAGCATATATGATTAAGTGTTTTGTACACTGGTCTTCATATATGTTGCCGCAACAATACTCGCTGTCTGATAGAACAAACATACAACGAACCATAATATCCTATTATCTCGCCTATAGGGATGATCATATGGTGTGTAGGAGATCACAGAGGATCATATGAATCGTTTGACCTAGCGAGATATAAACAGTATCACAGCTGAGACGGACCCTGGATAGGCTGTCGATCTAAGCTGCGGCACATCGGTTCATAAGTGGGCTTATCCCAGCTACTTGATGTGTCGGTACATAGTTATGTATTGATGGGATCAACAGTGGGATGTGCCATTCTCATTGACATATGAATGAGCCGGATCCCTAACATACTTCCTATGATCTTAAACCTAACTGAAGGATAAGGGGCACACACAGATTGACCGCACTTTGATTTACCATGGTGGCGAGTCTTTAAAGTACTCTTATACCCGTATTTTGGGTGTTGGTAATTTGTGTGTGGGCTGCTTAGTCTGGACATTTTGGTAAGCATATCCGTTTCAGGATGGTGACATTCCCTGAGGAGCTCACAAGGTTCATTATGCTAAACCCTGCACGTTGAATTATTTAATTCAGGCATAAGTGAAAAGAGTGAGTGGTGTAACTCAGGAAATAAGAGATTAATTAATTGTGGTTGATTGTCATAAGCCAAATTAATTAATGAATGTCTAAAACCTTAAATATGTGGATCATGTTAGTTTGGTGCAACCCGTTCCTAATAACGTGGTAATAAAGGGGCGAGTCAGCATTGTTACCGTGGTGAAGGTTAAAACAATGTTTTATTAATTAATTATGTTCTGGGTTGAACAAGGAAGGATTAATTAATAAAGAGGGCCCACTTTATTATTTGCATCTGATCCCTGGTCTGGCCCATTAACTGCTCACAGCCCATTAGGGTTAGGGTGTCTCAAAACCCTAACACTATATATAGGCCTTCTCTCCATCAGATCAAGTTAGACTTTCAGTATATTGAAATTGGGAGAGACGGCGACGGCTGATCTGTGGGAGGAACTGATCGATTCCTCCAGATCTCGGATCCAACTTGGTAGATAATCCTCACCAGATTTCCAAGGAGCAAGGGAACAGATCAGAAGATCAGATCAGTAGGAACAACTGTTCATCGCCGGCGTTCAGATTCAGATCCAGATCTATTTCATCGTTATTGGCTCCGATCTAGATTTGTAGATCAAACGGTGAAATTAGCTATTCTCTAAATCCATCCTCTGCAATTAATTTTGTAGGAGCATGCATAGGATCGCATGGTTTATTTAATTAAAATTTATTCCTGGTATCCTAAGAACGATCCTTGGCAAGAAATTCATAATGGCAACTCGTGTTATCCATCGTAGACTCAAACCCTACAATTGGTATCAGAGCCAGGTTCATATTCTTAGGCTCTATCTTGAATAGATTGAGATTAAATGAATATGTATGTTCATGGATGGATTTAAATTATCGTTGATGTTTTTGATCTCGTGGCCTTCTCATTTTTGGATCTGTTTTTCACCACGAGAAAATTCGTGGTTAGATTTAATAGGGAAAATCATGTAATAGATCTAGATCTATTTTGTATTTTCTATTTTTTTTAAATCTGTAAAATAGAGATCCGGAGGAAGAACGAGATTCAGAGAACGAAGAAAAGACATGGAGGTGCAGTTAGGCCGGCGGCGGCAGAGTCCCTTCCCTGCGGCTGGGCCACACCCGCCCCATTCTCTCGCTTCTTGCATTTCTGACGACGGAAGCAGGCCGGTGAGCTCCCAGATCCGGCCATGGAAGTGACAGGCGGCGCTGCAAGGGGTGGCGGCGGCTGGCGTTTAAGCCTGCGACTGGGCCGCGCTCCAGCCTTAGGCTGCTGCACATGACGAACCTCCTAGATCCGGCAGGCCCCGCGTCTCCTGTGCGCGGCGGTGGAGGCGGAAGAAGCTGGCCGTCTGGGTTGTGGGCAGGCGCAGAGCAACGCACGGCTAGGCTGCACGCTCGGGCGACGACGCAGGCTGCTGCTCCTCGCGACTAGGTCGGCCGCAGACGGCGGCGGCGTTGGCTAGCCCTAGGAGTACGCCTGCTGCTATTTCATGCGCGATTCCGGCCGACTTGTAGGTTACCGGCGACGGTAGCTGCGGGTGTTGACGTCGCAGGCGACGACTGAGCCAGGTGGCCGGCTGTAGGCGATGGTCGGAAAGGCGGCTGGCGGCGGCTGCAAGGAGGGTGGCGGCTAGGGTTTCCAAACCTAGGGTTTGGTTGCTCATGTTGGGCCAGAAACCCTAATTTGCAGCCTAACTGCTGTTTTTTTTTCAGCCCGAATCAGATTTCAAGTCAAGCGGAGGCCCAGTTTGAAGATCTGTATTACAATTAAATCTTGTAATAAATTAGATTTAATTATTTTTCAGTTGTAATCGCATCTGAGGGGCCACGAGAAATTTTTTTTTTATAATTATTTCTCGTATTGATGTGATTTATTATTTGCACACTAGTAAATAATAGGAAGCATGATTATTTGCTTTAATTATTTACTGTTATAAGCATGTTGCAATTTAATTTTTGAGCATGTCTTATGTGATTTATTTTATGTTTTAAATTGTGTCTATAAATTCCGGGATCATATTAATTTATGATGGAATTTTGGATGTGACATAATTTATGGGAACATAAAATAATGTGTGTGCATGAAACCTTTAGAATTAAAATACTAAGCTGGATTTTGGTTCTTTTCTAACTAAAATCATTAGACCTCCACAAATACGACTTCTCATTGGAAGTAAGGCATCTCGAAGCGTAAACGTCTACTCAGTAGCTTGCGTTAGAGGTCCTTTACCAGTTCTAATGCAATGAGGTTTCTGAATAAAACATTTAGTTTAAGATGAGAAGTGGGAGCCTCTGAGCAAACGTCTACTCAGTAGCTTGCATTGAGACAACTTTCACTGGTCTCTAAGATTAAACTAAATGGGATAACAAAGGATGTTAAGGGCATGCGGTATGGGTCTAGTACGTATGCTAAATCGTCCCTTAATGTCCGGAGTTAGGCTTGTGGTTATTTTAGCTTAGATGTTGCCTGGAGTATAACTCAGTCGTGATATCCCTGCTCCGGATAGGTGAACATGGTCTTAAGATCTCCAATATTAATTTCTTTTGCTTAAGATACCTGGCATATTAAGAAATTAAAGGACCTACTTTGGTCTGGTTGAGCGTTTGCCGTAAACGTCTACTCAGTAGCTTGCGGTAGATTAGCTTGGGCAATTGGAGGAAGCAAATTGCATTGTTTTATCTAAAGGTTCTATGCAATTTTGTTTCAATTGTTCGTAGTATGTGCTTACTTTAATTCACTTATTTGTTTTCAGATATGTCTATTATTGCATCGCTCATTAATTCAATCGTACACAATTCCTTGACTGGTCCGAATTTTCCTGGATGGAAAAGTTACATTGTCAAACTCTTGGATTCGTTTGGACATTTGTTTGTTCTGCAAACTCCCTGTCCGAGTTCGCCGACTGATACATCTTTCGATGAGGAGCGTGCACAGTATCACATGTGGATGTGGTCGAATGGCATGGCCAGACAATATATCTTGGCTGGTATGTCAGATGCACTGCGTCCTCGTTATAGTGATGTATGGTTTGCGTATGACATTATGCGACGTCTTGACGTAGCATATGGCGGACTCGATGGACATGCTAGATCCAGTCTTATCAAGCATATTGTAAGACAGAAAATGGATCAGAACTGTTCGGTACGTGGGCATGTGGAATCACTTATCCAGCTCGTGGATGAGTACACATTAATGGGTGGTCAAATTGACAATGATGTCAAAATTGACTTGATACTCAACACGTTACCGAAGTCATTTGTTAACTTCATAATTTCTGTTGAGAAAAACAAGAGTGAGTATACTGTTCACAGTCTGCTGAAGGATCTTGTATCAACATAAGCTTCTTCAGTCTTTTCTGTGAATCACTCTGATTTGCTTCTGAGTCGAAAGAGTGATGTCAAAGAAAAGAGGAATGAAGAAAGCAGTGGGAGCAGTCCTGAATTATCAGTTCATTCCAGATCTCTTGCTAAAAGTTCTTCTAAATCGCGTCGTAACGACATGAAGAAGAAGAATGGTAAAGGAGAGAACAAAGGAAAGAAAGATAGCAAGAACGACAAATGTTTCAAGTGTGGCAAGAAGGGACACTGGAAAGTAAATTGTCCAAGTTTGGTAACTAAGTGACAAGGTACGTCATCTTTTGCATTGCTTGTCGAAACATGTTTAGTATCGGTTTTCTACCCTTTAGTGGGTAGTGGTAACTGAGGTCACTAATCGTGTTTGCTACACTTTGCAGAGAATCAAGCTTAAGGCTTGAAGATGGCGGGATTACCATCTCCAAGATTGATGCTAGAAGTTGCTACTTCAGCTGATGGAGATTTTACTTTGAGTTTATGTTAAAAACTCTGTTTTAATTCAAGTTTCTGAAGAGATGTTGTTTTAGTAAACACATTTTTTCATCTATTGTAATGGATTATCAGTTATTCGATAGAGTTTATCTATCATGAATGAATAACAGTGTTTTCTATTATAGATGGTTATCTCTTCATTACTTGATTACATAAACTATCAGTGTTCTAAGGTATAATTTAAAGAATAGCTATAGAGATAGGTTACATCAGTCTAAGTAGTTTTAAGTAATTCATGGAATTATGGATTCAATCCAGGTATTCCTAAGAATGGTACTTATGACAACTACTTGGAGGTATAAGATGGTGACCAGGCCTTTTAATAGGCGATTGTATCTCTATAGGTTATTTCGTGTTTGCTCTGGTTTGTGGTTTGAGTCTACTTCCGCAGTTGCCTTAACAGGCATTGATACTGTAATCATTTAAGATTTGGATATGTTTATCTAGTTCACTACAAGTCTTAGTCTCTTGCTTTAATCAAGAGCGTTCAAGACTAAGGTAGAGAATAAGTTAAACAAGACCGTAAAATCATTATGGTTCATTCATAATGGTGTATCTTAAGTGATGTGCTTTTACAGTATCTGGCAGAGCAAAGGGATTGCATCCCAGTTAACTACACTTATTATTCCTCTGTTGGAATGGTGTAGGTAGAATGAAATAAGACTCTTTAAAGTTTTTAAGTTATACCAGTTGTTGCCAAATTTTTGTTTTTGGGAAGAGCGCCAAAAGCAGTTGTGTGTTTGCTTAATCTAGTGTCTTCTAAATCAGTTCTAAATACCCTAGCAGACCTTGACTCTATCGAAAGGGCAATGATGGGTAATTCGGCCGTTAAGCTGATATAGGAAACTGATTGGTTGGAAGAAAGGTTTAAGCTAGTAATGCTTTGTGGGTTATTCCAGGTAAACGAAAAGGATGATTGCTTTGTGTATCCTAGATACAAGCAAGTTGTATGGAATAAAACCATGAATCCAAATATGAGATTGTTCTCTAACATTTTAGAGAAGACAATTCAAATCTATCCGGAAATACCCCGTGGCATATTGAGCATACCTTGGAAGGTATGGTACCAATTGCACGGTCACCTGTGTAAGGTGATAAACCACAAATTAATGCACCATTAACTGACAACATAAAAGGAGCAACGTTGCAGTGGGAGTTTGCCTTAACAGGCTTAATAGTACTGGTTCGTGGAAACAGTCTTTGGACTTGTTCCCAGCTTAACGAACAACATCGTGCTTATCCCTTAAAGCGCAACGAAGCTATTAAGACAAAAGATGCAGTTTTATGACGTCAAGTCATGGATTCAGATATGAATCAGTAAATGTTATGGTTGTGTATCAGGATTAGTGACTGCCAAATAGCTTACCAGCTATAAGTAACTGATTGATATACAAGGAAAGAAATTCTCGAATGGTAACCTAGTAAATTCGAATATCTAGATTAGTGAGTAAGGTATGTTTCACAACAAGACCTTCTCACTGGTTGCAACTATTAAACCCATTCGAATTCTTTTAACCATAATAGCGCATATGTATCTAAATATCTGGAAGATAGATAAAGTCATCCGTATTTTATAAACGGGTACCTTGATAAAAGGTGACAACATCTGTATGCGACAACCAGACATTTCGATATTGTCTATCGAGAATGAGAGTTACATGTACCAGTTATGTGTCAGCGGAAGCGTGGTTTTCCTTGCACATTATGCAGATAGTATTTTCACATTCGGAAACGGTGTGGGGATATCGTCAGGAATAAAGGATGGTTATCCGAACAGTTTCAGAAGTAGGACTTATGAGATTCTGGAACATCTTTTGAATTAAAGTCTTGTGTTGACACAAGAAAAGGATGTTCAGGTATCTCAAGTCGCTTAAATTGATTCTGTGGTGAGTTGTTCATAGCAAGAAACATTGTTGTCTTTCTATAGTGCAGATGAACGAGCTCAGATATCTTTAATGCGATAAGCATCTTAAGACATCAATTCAGCTCTAGATAGGCACATTGGTTTACTAATGTGCTATGTGAGTTGAATGGCATCGGATATCCAGGAGGATCATAAGGAAAGGAAATCGACCTCTAACTATGTGTTGGCCTTGGAGGAGGAGTTATAGGAATCTAACACAGAAGTGTGTTGCGGATTCTGGTATGAAGGCTGAGTTTTTGTCAGCTTCATTAGCTTCGCAAGAAGAAGTATAGCTCCGATGCCATCCTCTAGAGGTGTGTGTTCTGAGTTTGCCTAATTAAATCACAAGGAATTGTGATTATGTTGGTGCAATGACAAACTCAAAGGAACCCAAGACTCACAAGGTGGTGAAACACATAGGATGTGTGGAATCACATCATACGAGAAATCGTGACAAGAGGTGACGTGAATGCAGTGGGAGTGATTGACAATATAGACACACTTAATACTTTGGTAAAACAATGGTATTATGCTTTAAGTATAAGTGGGAGATTGTTGGGATTATATACTGAAAGCATATATGATTAAGTGTTTTGTACACTGGTCTTCATATATGTTGCCGCAACAAT
>JAPKLW010008609.1:0-13117 GCA_026898455.1 Plectranthus barbatus | reverse complement strand
ACATGATCACAGCCGAGACAGCGTATGAGGATACGTCTGTCCGGATGACTGCGGCATTGTCGGAATAAGTAGTCTGTCTTGGTTACATGACATGCTGGTACGCAGAGGTGGCGTATTGATGGACCGTAGTGAGATATATTCGTCTGTCTGACATCAGCGAATAAAAGATCTCATTATATTGATTGAGTCCAAACCCTAACGAAGGTTCAGGGGTTTGCACGGGTTGATTGTTGCTTTGACTTGCCATGGTGGAGAGCAAACACAACGCGCTCGTATATCCGCATCTTGGGTAACAGCAGTTCGTGTAGTACCGCCTGAGACTGAACTTAGGTAACCATATCCGAGTAATAGGATGGGGACATTCCGTGAGGAGCTCAATAACATTCATCGTGCCAAAGTCCTGCAGGCTGATTAAGTTCAGGCACGAGTGATAAGGTTTGAGTGGTACTACTCAGGAATAATAAGATATTAATTAATTGTAGTTAGAGCTTGTCAGAGGCCTTGATTAATTAATGGATGTCCGGTAACCTTAAATATGGGGATTCTCAATTAATGCAACCCGTTCTCACAACGTGGTAATAAAGGGGTAGGTCAGTATTAATTCTGTGGTGAAAAAGAATTAATATTAATTAATTAATTGTGTCCTGGGTTGTGCACATGGGAATTAATTAATTTATAGGCCCACTTTATTATTTGCATTGGATCCCAGGTCTGGCCCAATTAAATATGCTGAATTGAGCCGAAAGAGCCCATTAGGGATAAAACCCTAGGTCTACAAATAGACAGCTCTCTCTCACAGTTGAAAAACACAAACCCTAGAGAGAGAGCAGTGTGGGCGCCGACTTTGGAGTTCAGGGAGGAGAATTTCGATTCTGGTCCTGCTCAGAATACAGATCTACAGAGTCCTCACCAGTAGTAGATCTGAACATCATTGGGACACAGCCCTGAAGATCTAATCTGGATAACAGATTTCTTCTTTCCCTTTCTGTTTTTTTATTTATTCTAGAAATTAGTATTCTAATTTCTGTTTCCGCAGATTAAATCGAATCGCGTGGTTGAATTGAGATTTGGAATTCAAACGCGAAAGATCGATTCAGACTCTACGGATTTACGGTAATCTCTCAATCCTCAATTTTGTATTAAATTCATAGGAGCATGCTAGGGTTTTGAGAATAATTAATTATGAGCAATATCCAGAGATCGATCCGGTTCAGTTTGGTTTTGGTGATTCGGTTCACGTTAAAACCCTACAATTGGTATCAGAGCCAGGTTTCTGATTTATGGCTCTGTTGTTCATAATTAAATTTGATAATATGCATGTATGAATTTATTATTGTGGATGTTGGTTTTTGTTCCTCGTGGCAACCCATTGATTCAGCCCGCGGTGGTTTATCCGTGTAGGGCTGAATTGTTTTGTAAAATCACGAGAAAATCCGTGATTAGAATAGATTTTAAATTGTAATAGAATAGTTTCTGTAATTTTCAAATTTATGTAATTGAACGGGTCGAGGACGGAGAACGAAGACGGAGCCGACGGAGGGCCGAGCACGGCGGACGACGGCGGCGTGGCATGCACAGCCGAGGGTGTGCGGCGCGCGAGGGCAGCACCCACGGTGGGCGAGCCTGCGCGGGTGCGACACGCACGGCAGGCGCGCGGTGCGCGTGCGCGACAGCGCTGCGCCGGCGGCTGCACTGGTCGGCGGTGGCTCCGATCATCGTCGGCTGTTGCTGTCCCGTCGCGATAGCTCGTATTTTGGTGGTTTGTGCAATCCTGTGTAAACCCTAGGTTTGCATTAGGGTTAGGGCAAATCATCAGATCACAAAGGCCTAAAAATCTAAAAGATTTGGTGTATCAAGATTTGAAGGCCTTTGAAGATTTGAGAAGATTTGTATTTATCCATTAAATTCAAAATTCAAATTTGTAATAGATAGATTTTTATTTTCTATTTATTTTGGGGCCACGAGGAATTTTTGTTTGCCTTAATTGTCCTCGTGTGATATGTGATTTATTTATGTGCGCAATTAAGCATGTGTAGATAATAGGAAAAGCATGATTTACTGCTTTTATTATTTACAGCTTTCCAAGCATGCTTATGTGATTAATTTCTTTTGTTGGATTATATTTTGGGAATTTTTGGGCTTGTTTAATTACATGCAAAAATTTGGAAAATATAATGTCAAAAAGAAATTATGTGTGCGCATAAAGAAACCTTTTAAAAGAAAAATACTAAGCAGATTTTTTAATTAAAATCAATAGACCTCCACAAAGCGGTCCTAGGCTGTAAGTGTATCTCTCGTTCTAGTAAACGTCTACGAGCGTAGCTTTCTAGTTCCCGGAGGTACATGGTTACAGTTGTTGGGATTTCTAGACAAACAATTTAAATCATGTGAATAGTGGGAGGGCTTTGCGTAAACGTCTACGAGTGTAGCTTGCGTAGACCTCTTTCACAAGTATTTTAGGATTGATTTAAATTAAAGATAACAAAAGCTTTAAGGGCTGTGCGGTATGGTTACGTGCCATGCTAAGCTGTCCCTTTTGGCCGAAGTTAAATTTGTGGTTAATTGCTTAGAAGCATCTTAGAATATAATGCAAGAATTGCATCCCTGTTCTTGAGAGATGGCTTGGTCTAAGGTTTTCACTAATTATTAATTTCTAGCGTCAAAAGCATCCTGACATGGTAGTGAAATTAAATGGATTGGGGCTTTAAACCCGCAGTTCTGGTTGAGGGTGACATCGTAAACGTCTACGAGTGTAGCTTGCGGTGGGAACTCTTGGGCAATTAGTGGAAAATATTTGTATTTGATTTATTAAAAGGTTTTCAATGCATTTGTTTTCGAAGTTCAACATGTATGCTCTCAATCCTCTTACTGGTTCAAACTTCCATGAGTGGAGATATTGCATTGAGTATATTCTCCTGACTAAACAACACATGTTTGTTCTCACTATGATGCCACTTGCCCCACGTTACCATAAAGTATCTAGACATGAGAAGGAGTTCTATGACAGTTGGGTGGCATCTGAGGATTTTACTTACAAGTTAATCTCAGATAACCTTTCTAGAGAACTTAAGCTCAAGTACATGGGCTATTGTAGCTCTGTAGGAATCTGGATGGACTTGGTGCGAACGTATAGTGAAGTGGAACGAACTATCAACTGTGATCTCGTTAGAGACCTTTTGTCTGTAAGAGAATGGTTGATGGCAGTTCGGTGACACTGCATGTGATGATCATGGATAACACCATGAAACGATTCACACGTGGAGGTGGAAATATCAGCGATCGGGCCAAGATCGATATTATCCTGAACTCATTACCACTTTCTTTCTATGACTTTAAGAAGGATGTAGCTAAGAGAAGTGAGTACTCTTTCAAGGAGTTGCTTACTGATCTCGTAGCAGGACAGTCCTTTGTACCTTCATGGGAGTCTGAGTTATCAGATCTTGAGCACAGCTTGGGCACATTGAAAGATGTGGTTCATACTGTGTGCAAGAATATGATTAATCGCAGATCACGTGAGAGAAGGTCAAATGAAATGAAGGTGGTTGGTGTCACTTCAAGTGAGAAGGCATGCGGAAGCAAGGGACAAGGTACATCATTTGCATTTGTAATGGAAACATGTTTAGCATCGGTTTCTACTCATTCGTGGGTAGTGGATACTGGAGCTACTGATCATGTTTGTTACATTTTGCAGAGGTTCACACCGAGGAGGGTGTTGAAGAATGACGAGGTTACCATCTCGATGGGGAACGCAGCACAAGTGAGTGCAGCTGCCTGATAAGCTCGTATTTTGCCTCACTTATCACGTTGTTTTCTTATTGTTTTATTGCATTTACTTGAGTTTTTAGTTAATAATCGAGCATGAAGTGTTTATAGGGGATATTATGCTTGTCATGGTAATATTTTGCAGGTTTTAGGCCAAATTCAATGGAAACCCGTACCGAAAGCAGCAGATGTTCAAGGTAACAGTCACGACTTCTTCCAAAGATGGAATCTGAGCTAATGGAGCACATGGTCTGGAAAGATCTTTGAGTTAGCTTTCCAACGCAACTGGAATCGGGTCAATCGGAGTTCGGGAGTGAAAGTTATGGCCAAAACCGTGAGACTGCGCAGCGGAATGTTTCTGTGTCGAGCGACACAAGTTGTGTCGACCGAAATGGAATCCTGTCGACCGACAGGAACTGTGTCGAGCGACACGCGTCCCGGAAAGGCAGTTTTTGGCCCAGTTTGAAGATTTTTCCTTCCCAAATCATTACCTTTTGAAGATATAATTTCTCCCCCTATAAATATGACTCATTAAGCTCGAAAATTAGGTCTTCTTATTCAGTTTTTCAGCACTCCTTTATTTTATTTTCAGCATTAAACTCTTTAATTTCTAGTACTCTTTATTTTATTGTTGCAATTGGATTCAAGTACTTCAAGATTCCTATTGTTTTAATGATTCAAGTAAGTTTCTTTACATCTTTTGCAATGTTTGTTTCAATTATGTTAGGCTAGAACCCTTAACAGGTTCTAGGGTTTCTCCATCCTTTTTGGCATGTGTTAATTCGATTAATTCCAAACCCTAATTAATTGGTTCAAATTCTATGCTTTTGATTTTAAAATCTATTTTCAATTGAAGGATCGAGAGATGAAAATTGGATTAGGTTTATAGTTATTAATTTGAGACCGAGAGGAGATAATTAATAATAGGAAAATAGAATTTTGATACAACTGTTTTCTGTCTCAAAAAGAAGAATTAGTTGTAGGGTTTTCAAATCTGTATCTTTATTGAGATTGACTAGTTTGTGTTATTGAGGCCGAGAGGTAAAATTCACTTTCTAGTAATCTAGGTTTTAATTGCCCAACAAAGGAATTAATTCCAATTTATCAGATTTCCCACCTTAATGATTATTTTGGGTTTGGATTGATTGTTTATACATGTTGGATTGGATTGGTTGATTTCCCTAGAATCTGTGCTTTTTATTATTAAATTTTATTCCAAAAGTTATTTCTGTTTTTCAAAACAAAAACCCTATTCAAATTGGGATTTGCTCAAACAAAGAATAGATAAACTATGCCAGTACATGAGATGATTTCGTCGCACTATCCCTGTGGGTTCGACTAGCCTTCGGGTTATTATAAATTTATTTGCTGCTGTATTTTACAGTTATCACTGCCATTGGAGATTTCACCTTGTACTTTGATGATTCCGTTTTAACAGTGAGAGATGTTTTGTATGTGCCGGATTTTCGGCGGAATCTTATTTCAGTTTCCAAACTTTATGTTGATGGATATTCAGTTATTTTTCATAGTGGTGTTTCTATCATTGGTAATAACGGTGTTATCTGTCGTGGAATGCTGAATAATTCTCTCTATGTTGTTAACTGTAATCATAAGTCTTCCGCAAGTATTGCATGTAATTCATCCGTAATTGATAAACCTAGGAAGAGAAAACTTACTTCTTCTGATGAGGATCTTACATATCTCTGGCATTTGAGACTGGGTCACATCAGCTTGAAGCGGATTCAGAGACTTGCAGATGACGGTACATTGGACTTAGTCCGGGCTGTACCTTATCAAGTCTGCGAATCCTGCATCGAGGGCAAGATGTCAACTAGGCCTTTTAAGGCTAGTCAGTCTCGAGCAGAGGAAGTGTTGGAATTGATCCATTCTGACTTATGTAGACCGATGTCCACGCAGGCTCGTGGAGGGTACGAGTACTTCGTCACTTTCATTGATGATTACTCAAGGTACGGATATGTTTACCTGCTTCGCTACAAGTCTGAATGCTTTGAGAAATTCAAAGAGTTCAAGGCTGAGGTAGAAAACAAGGTCGGGAAAACTATCAAGTCGCTGCGATCTTACCGCGGTGGCGAATACCTCGAAAACGAGTTCCTGCAATATTTGTCAGAAAATGGAATTATATCCCAATGGACTGCACCGGGTACTCCCCAGCAAAACGGTGTAGCTGAAAGAAGAAATAGGACTCTTCTAGAGATGGTAAGGTCAATGATGAGTTATGCAAACTTACCAATTTCGTTTTGGGGCTACGCATTGGAAACAGCGGCTTACGTGCTTAATGTGGTGCCTTCTAAATCAGTTCCTAAGACGCCTGCTGAACTCTTCCTTGGTCGCAAACCCAGTTTGTGCAAGTTTAGAGTATGGGGCTGTCCGGCACACGTACTATCGAAGGAAACTGATAAGTTAGAAAGCAGGTCAAAAGTAATGATGTTCATAGGGTATCCCAGGCAAACGAAAGGTGGTTACTTTTACTGTCCTGAGAGTCAAAGAGTCGTTGTTAGCACCAACGCTAGATTCTTGGAGGACGAGTATATGAGTAATCACAGGTCAAGGAGTGATGTCGTTCTTCAAGAAATTGAGAACGAGAATGCAATTCCAAGGGAAGGAGAACGTGTAGATGTGGGTGCACCTGTGAGAGATACAGCACCACAGACACGTTCTTCAGTGCAAGTTGCAGGACCACAAGTCACTGAACCTACTACTGACACGGCACTGATGCCTCGTCGCAGTGGGAGAGTTATTTTCCAGCCGGAAAGGTACATGTTTGTGGGTGAGTCTTCGGACTTGAGCCCGGAAGACGGACATGAGGACTCTGACCCGCTGACTTACGAAGAGGCAGTGCAGGACAAGGATGTTGCCAAATGGCAAGTCGCCATGGATTCTGAGATTGAATCCATGATGTATACCAGAAAACTGATTTGCCGGATGGCTTTAGGGCCATAGGGTGCAAATGGGTATACAAAAGAAAGAAAGGGGCGGATGGAAAGATTACGGCTTTCAAGGCCAGGCTGGTGGCAAAGGGTTATAGTCAGAAAGAGGGCATTGACTATGACGAAACCTTTTCACCCGTAGCCATGATCAAGTACATCCGGATACTCCTTGCCATAGCTGCGCATATGGACCTCGAGATCTGGTAGATGGATGTCAAAACCGCTTTCCTAAATGGTTACCTTGAAGAAGGTAGGGACATCTATATGCAGCAACCCGAGGGTTACATAAGCAAGGGCGAAGAACATCTTGTCTGGAAGCTTAAGAAGTCCTTGTATGGACTTAAGCAAGCTTCAAGGTCGTGGAACTTACGTTTCAACGATGTGATTAAATCCTATGGATTTGCACAGTTGGAAAACGAAAGTTGTGTTTACCGACTTTGTGTCAGTGGGAGCGTGGTCTTCCTTGCACTATACGTTGATGACATATTCCTATTTGGAAACAACGAGGAAGTGATGTCCGAAATCAAGGTTTGGTTATCCGAACAGTTCCAAATGAAGGATCTGGGTGAAGCTGGCTACATTCTTGGGATTAAGGTCTTACGAGATCGTAAAAGAAGAATGTTGAGCTTATCCAAGGCATCCTATGTGGATACTGTGATAGCCCGGTTCAGCATGCAACTCGCCAAGAAAGGCTTGCTACCTTTCAGACATGGCTTTCGTCTTTCTAGTGGGCAGTGTCCTCAGACACAGCGGGAGAAAGACAAAATGAGTCTTGTACCATATGCTTCGGCTGTGGGTAGTCTCATGTATGCGATGCTGTGTACCACGCCAGATATCTGTTATGCCGTTGGCATGGTAGCAAGATATCAGTCTAACCCAGGACAGGCGCACTGGACTGCTGTAAAGCATATCCTCAAGTATTTGAAAAGAACTAGGAATTTCTGCCTAGTTTATCAAAGTGAGGATTTGTGCCCTGTGGGTTATACAGACTCGGATTTCCAAGGGGACCAGGATGAGAAGAAATCGACCTCAGGTTATGTGTTTACCCTGGGAGGTGGAGCTGTATCTTGGAGGAGCTCAAAGCAAAAATGCATTGCTGACTCCACCATGGAGGCGGAATATGTCGCCGCCACCGGCGCCTCGAAACAGGGGGTGTGGCTCCGAAACTTCCTTTTAGAGTTGGGCGTAATCCCGAGTTTGCCGAGGAGCATCACAATTTATTGTGATAACTCTGGTGCGGTGGCAAACTCAAAGGTACCGCGGTCTCACGGGGCAAGCAAACACATAGAGAGAAAGTACCATATCATACGAGAAATCGTATCGAGGGGCGATATGCTGATTAAGATGATTGACACTGCTGACAATCTTGTTGATCCGTTTACAAAGAGCTTGCCGCAGAAAGTTTACGAAAGACATATTCGTGAGCTGGGTCTGAGGTGGATGCCGACCACTGATAATGGTTAAAGACAGCAGACTAGATAGACGGATTGTATACTCTGTAATAGCTTAGTTATGCTTTGAGTATAAATGGGAGATTGATGGGTTTTGTATACTGAAAGCATTTATTACAATGTGTATACAACGGTTTATTTCTCCTATCTGTTAACAATCGTACATGTATGAACAATGGTATCCTCTTGTCTCACCGATAGGGACGATCATACGGCGTGTTGTGGATCGCATAAGACAGTATGATCACTTTACCTAGTGAGACATAAACATGATCACAACCGAGACAGCGTATGAGGATACGTCTGTCCGAATGGCTGCGGGATTGTCGGAGTAAGTAGTCTGTCTTGGTTACTTGACATGCTGGTACGCAGAGGTGGCATATTGATGGACCACAGTGAGGTATATTCGTTTGTCTGACATCAGCGAATAAAAGATCTCGTTATATTGATTGAGTCCAAACCCTAACGAAGGTTCAGGGTTTGCACGGGTTGACTGTTGCTTTGACTTGCCATGGTGGAGAGCCAACACAGCGCGCTCGTATATCTGCATCTTGGGTAACAGCAGTTCGTGTAGTACCGCCTGAGACTGAACTTAGGTAACCATATCCGAGTAATAGGATGGGGACATTCCCTGAGGAGCTCAATAACATTCATCGTGCCAAATTCCTGCAGGCTGATTAAGTTCAGGCACGAGTGATAAGGTTTGAGTGGTACTATTCAGGAATAATAAGATATTAATTAATTGTAGTTAGAGCTTGTCAGAGGCTCCGATTAATTAATGGATGTCCGGTAACCTTAAATATGGGGATTCTCAATTAATGCAACCCGTTGTCACAACGTGGTAATAAAGGGGTAGGTCAGTATTAATTCTGTGGTGAAAAGGAATTAATATTAATTAATTAATTGTGTCCTGGGTTGTGGACATGGGAATTAATTAATTTATAGGCTCACTTTATTATTTGCATTAGGTCCCAGGTCTGGCCCAATTAAATATGCTGAATTGAGCCCAAAGAGCCCATTAGGGATAAAACCCTAGGTCTATAAATAGACAGCTCTCTCTCACAGTTGAAAAACACAAACCCTAGAGAGAGAGCAGTGTGGGCGCCGACTTTGGAGTTCAGGGAGGAGAATTTCGATTATGGTCCTGCTCAGAATATAGATCTACGGAGTCCTCACCAGTAGTAGATCTGAACAGCATTGGGACACAGCCCTGAAGATCTAATTTGGAAAACAAATTTCTTCTTTCCCTTTCTATTTTTTGATTTATTCTAGAAATTAGTATTCTAATTTCTATTTCCGCAGATTAAATCGAATCGCGTGGTTGAATTGAGATTTGGAATTTTAACGCGAAAGATCGGTTCAGACTCTACGGATTTACGGTAATCTCTCAATCCACAATTTTGTATTAAATTCATAGGAGCATGCTAGGGTTTTGAGAATAATTAATTATGAGCAATATCTATAGATCGATCCGGTTCAGTTTGGTTTTGGTGATTCGGTTCACGTTAAAAACCTACATACAGTCCGTCTATCTAGTCTGCTGTCTTTAACCACTATCAGTGGTCGGCATCCACCTCAGACCCATCTCACGAATATGTCTTTCGTATACTTTCTGCGGCAAGCTCTTTGTAAACGGATCAACAAGATTGTCAGCAGTGTCAATCTTCGTAATCAGCACATCGCCCGTCGATACGATTTCTCGTATGATATGGTACTTTCTCACTATGTGTTTGCTTGCCCTGTGAGACCGCGGTTCCTTTGAGTTTGCCACCGCACCAGAGTTATCACAATAAATTGTGATGCTCCTCGGCAAACTCGGGATCACGCCCAACTCTAAAAGGTAGTTCCGGAGCCACACCCCCTCTTTCGAGGCGTCGGAGGCGGCGACATATTCCGCCTCCATGGTGGAGTCAGCAATGCATTTCTGCTTTGAGCTCCTCCAAGATACAGCTCCACCTCCAAGGGTAAACACATATCCTGAGGTCGATTTCTTCTCATCCTGGTCCTTTGGAAATCCGAGTCTGTATAACCCACAGGGCACAAATCCTCACTTTGATAAACTAGGCAGAAATTCCTAGTCCTTTTCAAATACTTGAGGATATGCTTTACAGCAGTCCAGTGCGCCTGTCCAGGGTTAGACTGATATCTAGCTACCATGCTAACGGCATAACAGATATCTGGCCTGGTACACAGCATCGCATACATGAGACTACCCACAGCCGAAGCATATGGTACAAGACTCATTTCATCTTTCTCCCGCTGTGTCTGAGGACACTGCCCACTAGAAAGACGAACGCCATGTCGGAAAGGTAGCAAGCCTTTCTTGGCGATTTGCATGCTAAACCGGGCTATCACAGTATCCACATAGGATGCCTGGGATAAGCTCAACATTCTTCTTTTACGATCTCGTAAGACCTTAATCCCAAGAATGTAGCCAGCTTTACCCAGATCCTTCATTTGGAACTGTTCGGATAACCAAACCTTGATTTCGGACATCACTCCCTCGTTGTTTCCAAATAGGAGTATGTCATCAACGTATAGTGCAAGGAAGACCACGCTCCCACTGACACAAAGTCGGTAAACACAACTTTCATTTTCCAGCTGTGCAAATCCATAGGATTTAATCACATCGTTGAAACGTAAGTTCCACAACCTTGAAGCTTGCTTAAGTCCATACAAGGACGTCTTAAGCTTCCAGACAAGATGTTCTTCGCCCTTGCTTATGTAACCCTCGGGTTGCTGCATATAGATGTCCCTACCTTCTTCAAGGTAACCGTTTAGAAAAGCGGTTTTGACATCCATCTGCCAGATCTCGAGGTCATATGCGCAGCTATGGCAAGGAGTATCCGGATGGACTTGAGCATGGCTACGAGTGAAAAGGTTTCGTCATAGTCAATGCCCTCTTTCTGACTATAACCCTTTGCCACCAGCCTGGCCTTGAAAGCCGTAATCTTTCCATCCGCCCCTTTCTTTCTCTTGTATACCCATTTGCACCCTATGGCCCTAAAGCCATCCGGCAAATTAGTTTTCTGGTATACATCCATAGCAGTTATGGATTCAATCTCAGAATCCATGGCGACTTGCCATTTGGCAACATCCTTGTCCTGCACTGCCTCTTCGTAAGTCAATGGGTCAGAGTCCTCATGTCCGTCTTCCGGGCTCAAGTCCGAAGACTCACCCACGAACATGTACCTTTCCGGTTAGAAAATAACTCTCCCACTGCGACGAGGCATCGGTGCCGTGTCAGTAGTAGGTGCAGTGACTTGTGGTCCTGCACCTTGCACTGAAGAACGTGTCTATGGTGTTGTGCCTCTCACAGGTGCACCCACATCTACACGT
Source organism: Plectranthus barbatus (assembly GCA_026898455.1). Taxonomy (NCBI): domain Eukaryota; kingdom Viridiplantae; phylum Streptophyta; class Magnoliopsida; order Lamiales; family Lamiaceae; genus Plectranthus; species Plectranthus barbatus. The sequence continues at coordinate 1,617 of JAPKLW010008609.1, read as the reverse complement.
TCCCCTTCCCTTGGAATTGCATTCTCGTTCTCAATTTCTTGAAGAACGACATCACTCCTTGACCTGTGATTACTCACATACTCGTTCTCCAAGAATCTAGCGTTGGTGCTAACAAAGACTCTTTGACTCTTAGGACAGTAAAAGTAACCACCTTTCGTTTGCCTGGGATACCATATGAACATCATTACTTTTGACCTGCTTTCTAACTTATCGGGTTCCTTCGACAGTACGTGTGTCGGACAACCCCATACTCTAAAATTGCACAAACTGGGTTTGCGACCAAGGAAGAGTTCAGCAGGCGTCTTAGGAACTGATTTAGAAGGCACCACATTAAGCACGTAAGCCGCTGTTTCCAATGCGTAGCCCCAAAATGAAATTGGTAAGTTTGCATAACTCATCATTGATCTTACCATCTCTAGAAGAGTCATATTTCTTCTTTCAGCTACACCATTTTGCTGGGGAGTACCCGGTGCAGTCCATTGGGATGTAATCCCTTTTTCTGACAAATATTGCAGGAACTCGTTACCGAGGTATTCGCCACCGCGGTCAGATCGCAGCGACTTGATAGTTTTCCCGACCTTCTTTTCTACCTCAGCCTTGAACTCTTTGAATTTCTCAAAGCATTCAGACTTGTAGTGAAGCAGGTAAACGTATCCGTACCTTGAGTAATCGTCAATGAAACTGACAAAGTACTCGTACCCTCCACGAGCCTGCGTGGACATCGGTCCACACAAGTCAGAATGGATCAACTCCAACACATCCTCTGCTCGAGACTGACTAGCCTTGAAAGGCCTAGTTGACATCTTGCCCTCGATGCAGGATTCGCAGACTTGATAAGGTACAGCCCGAACTAAGTCCAATGTACCGTCATCTGCAAGTCTTTGAATCCGCTTGAAGCTGATGTGACCTAGTCTCAAGTGCCAGAGATATGTAAGATCCTCATCAGAAGAAGTAAGTTTTCTCTTCCTAGGATTGTCAATTACGGATGAATTACATGCAATACTTGCGGACATATTTTGATCGAAGTAGCATAAAGAGTACAAATCAACACAACGGATAACATTGTTACTGCCAATGATAAAATCATAAATAACAAATATCCATAAAAGGTTGATAAAATTTGTCCTGTCGATAAACCACGGCCCACAAATAAACTCTCAAATGTACTTAAAACATCAAAATATGAGGAAAAGAAAACTCCATGAAGCTCCGTCTTAAAATGTTGCCTTCATCCAGTTTGGTATCTTCTTGCCATCACTCACCAGCCTTGTCGGCACGGTCCCCTGCAAAGTACAACAACATGATCAACAAGTCAGTGCTTACAGCTCTAGAAGAGCAACAACTGACTCTAATCATGCTTTCAGTTATACATGCAAAATGACATACCTTGTCTAGCTTTGTTGGCTTGACAATCTTTCCTCCAATGTCCTTTCTTACCACACCTGAAGCACCTGTCCCTTTCAGTCGCCACCTTAGGCTTTTTCCCAGCCCCACCATCCTTCATAGGTGTCTTCTTGGCCCACTTCTTAATCCCTTTCTTCCGCTTCATACTTTTCGGTACAGCAGAGAGATTACCAGAAGTGGCCAAGACAACCTTCTGAGGGTTCATGACCGATT
>JAPKLW010008608.1:1506-13117 GCA_026898455.1 Plectranthus barbatus | reverse complement strand
TTGTATTTATACTAATTCTACACAAATTAAAAAGAGTCATTATTGATTACTGTTGGGACCAGGCCCATGAGCCCAGGCCCAATAAGATGAATCGGCCCACACGAGCAAGTTCGGCCCGGGAGGCTGACTTACCAAAGCCAGCGAGACTAAGTCTAAACCTCGCCATCATTGATCGAAGCGCCTCGCAATCGAGGAGCAAAGCACGTCGGTATCGAAGCAGTCCAGGAAGGAAACCCTAGCACGCTGGCGGCGCCCGAATGCTGAAGCCCTAACCACCTCCGAAAGTTCCGCGATCATTTCGATGTTCACGGCAAACCGTTGCAGCTCCACACCTAGGGTTAGCCGTTATCTACATGCCCCCATCCTGTCTATAAAAGGGGGCAGAGATTTCATATTTTGCATCGATTTCTTCCTAAGGAAAACTACGTTGTTATTCTGCCATTTTCATTATTCGATTTACGATTTACATCCATTGTGCATCCAGCTTTTATACTCGAATACGGCCCCTTGTTATTTATTTCCATTTTCTTGTTAGTAATTGTCGTTATCTGATAAGAGTTTCAAGGGCTCCTATTTCTCGGAAATTCGAACCTCAACATTTGGCGCCCACCGTGGGGCCCTTGAGACTACTCTCTATTTCTTTTTCTTTGATTCAATGGCAGGCACTGACGAGAAAGTTGGAAATCAAACAAAGAAGGCGGCTGGGGCTCCCCCGTCGAAACCCTCCGGTTCCAGGGACCTCATCCCCGTTGACGAGTTGGTGCGGCAAACTTTGCAGACCAGCTGCGCCCAGGCTGTGCCCCCGGAGATGCTGAACACAATCCTCGCACCTGGCCGAGGAGGCCGAGGAGAACAGGCGCCGTGCGAAAGAAATGGACTCCAGAATCATGGAGCTACATGCCACAAACCATGCCCTACGGAGGGAAAATGACCAGCTGTGTCGGGAGAACGCGCAAAAAAAGCAGCCCTTCATCGAAGAGCCCCTCACTAGCGAGAAGCCATCCGACCCTTGCAAGAACTTGGCCCATGATCTAGACGAAGCTGTCAACTTGGACACACCCGCGGGGTTAGGTCTCGAGAGTGGACTTGCAGGAGCAACGACCAGTAGGCCACCTGAGCGCCTCGTCACCGAGCACTCACGAAGCGAATACGAGAAGCGCCTCGAAGCTCGAATGGCGAACTTTGAGAAGCTCATCTCTCGGATCCCGGGGGTGATCCCACTGGACGCTTTGATACCACGCGATAGCTACGCCGACTCACCCTTCACACCCGATATTACCAATACGGATGTTCCATCGAGGTTCGTGCCATCATCGTTCCAACTATATGATGGAAAAACCGACCCGGAGGACCACATCGCTCTCTACAAGCAGAAAATGCTAACCACTTCGATCCCAGGCGAGCTTCGCGAGGCGTGCATGTGCAAGAGCTTCGGATCCAGCCTAACCGGTCCGGCTCTCCAATGGTTCGTCAACCAACCGAGGTGCTCCTTTTCGACATTCTATGAACTCCACATGGCCTTCAGGAAGCAATACTCAAACTGCAGGTGTGTGGCGAAGCACCCCGATGCGCTAAACAGTATACGCATAAAGAAAGGGGAGTCACTGAGATCTTACGTCGGACGCTTCAATCGAGAGTTCGCATCGATACCGAACTGTCCACCCCTGACAGCGGTATTCGCCTTCAAGAATGGCCTGGACGTGTCTTCAAAACTTTACCGTGACCTGACGAGTCATCCCTGCTATGACATGGACTCGGTTCTCTCGCAGGCTTGGGCTGAGATTAACTGGGAGGAGGACGAGCCGAATCGTATCGCGCGGTTGAACGAATAGAAAGCTTATGAGCTATCTAGTTAGTATCGAGGAGATCGACCGAGGGCTGGCTCATTGAGTTCGAGGTATGTTGATCGAAAGGATTTCAGGAACGAGCATCGGTCGCGACGAGACCACCCTTATAGCCGAACATCGCGAGCCGGTGAAGTGCCTTATAGCCACAGCATCGACCAAAATTATCTGGTCAATAACGTACTCAAGGGGCTCGGTACCACCGTGAAATGGCCCACCAAGATGAAGTCCGACCCCAAAACACGAGATACGAGCAAGTTCTGTGGCTTTCATAACGATCACAGCCATAGGACTGAGGAATGCCAAGCACTACGCCTGGAGGTCCTCGAACTACTAAAGAAAGGATTCCTCACCGAGTATTTAACCAACAAAGGGAAAAATACATGGACGAGAGGCCGACAAGCTAACCCTCCCGCAAACGCCGAGCCTCAAAACAAACCACCGCCCGCCGAACGAACAATCCATGTCATCATCGGAGGATCTGAGATCAGTGGAAAGTCGCGTTCCGCGGCTAAAAGGGCCCGCAGAGTTCTCAACCGAGAAGTCCAACACATTAGCCCCATGCAACAACACGAATCGATTGAGTTCACCACTGAGGACCTGCCGGGGCTTATTCATCCACACCATGACGCGCTAGTGATATCTACTGATATCCAACTGCCAAGTGAAGAGGTTGCTCGTGGACAACGGCAGTTCCGCAAATATAATGTTCCTTCGAACATTGAAAGAGATGCAGATCCCAATGAGCAAACTAGAACCAGTTACCATGACCCTCTACGGGTTCAATGGGGATCAACAACGAACCTTGGGAGAAATCACCTTACCCGTTTACTGCGGGGGCATGAATCTGGACGTCAAGTTCCAAGTCGTGGACACCGTCTCCGCGCATAACGCAATTCTGGGAAGGCCCTGGATTCACGAACTCAAGGCAGTACCCTCATCGTATCATCAGATGCTCAAATTCCCCACTCCCTGGGGAATCCAGACCATTAGAGGAGAATAAAAGGCCTCAAGGGACTGTTACTACGCCAGCTTTCGAACCGTCTGCGCGCAGCAGCACGACTCGCCGCCGACCCCAATCGTTAGACCCGAGGCTGAAGAACTCGAGGAAGTAAAGATAGACGGGTCAGATCCGCCACACACCACCTTCGTAGGAGCAGAGCTCCCCGGCGATGTGAGAAGTGCCCTTATAGAATTCCTCCAAAGCAAAGCTCACGTATTCGCCTGGTCGCACCAGGACATGACCGGAATTGACCCTTCGATCATCACGCATCGTCTTCAAGTTGATCCCAACAACAAGCCCTTGCAACAACGTAGACGCAAATTCTCCGCAGAAAAGAACCAGGCAATAAATGAGGAAGTACAAAAGCTCATTGATATCGGGTCAGTTCGGGAAGTTCATTACCCCACTTGGCTCGGCAATGTGGTATTTGTCAAGAAGAAGAACGGAAAGAACCGAGTCTGTATCGATTTTATAGACTTGAATAAGGCCTGCCCAAAGGACCCCTATCCTCTACCACACATCGACGCCATTGTTAACGCAACGGCGGGGCATGAGCTGCTGAGTTTCATGGACGCCTTTTCAGGTTACAATCAAATACAGATTCACCCGAACGATCAAGAAAAGACCGCCTTCATCACCAGTCAAGGCATCTATTGCTATAAGGTGATGCCCTTTGGACTAAAGAATGCAGGCTCAACGTATCAGCGCCTTGTCAACTCCATGTTCAAGGATAAGATCGGAAAGACGATGGAAGTCTACATCGACGACATGCTCGTCAAATCGCTTAGCTCGCGGGATCACATGGCTCATTTGGAGGATGCTTTTCGAACCTTAGAGAAATACAATATGAAACTGAACCCAGCAAAATGCTCATTCGGGGTGTCTTCCGGCAAGTTCCTCGGTCACATAGTAACCCAGAGAGGGATCGAGGCAGACCCCGCACAGATCCGGGCCATCCAGAGCATAGAACCTCCTAAGTCACCAAAAGAAGTTCAGAAACTGACTGGGCGGCTCGCAGCCCTCAGCCGCTTCATATCGCGCTACTCTGAGAGAACCCACCCCTTCTTCAACACATTGCGGAAAGGGAAACGGTTTGAATGGACCAAAGACTGTGCAAAAGCGCTAGAGGAATTAAAAACCTATCTAGCCAGCCCTCCGTTGCTATCCAAACCGATTGACGGCGAGACCCTATTGCTCTATCTATCAGTTTCGGACCATGCAGTCGGGGCCGTCCTAGTATGCGAAAAGGATAGCAAACAGCACCCGGTGCACTACGCCAGCAAATCCCTGCTAGATGCAGAAACTCGGTACACCGCTCTAGAGAAACTAGCATTGGCCCTCGTTAACGCCGCTCGAAAACTGTGACCATACTTCGAAGCACACCCCATCATGGTGATTACGGCCTACCCCATAAGGTCCGTACTATCCAAGCCCGACCTATCAGGGAGGCTGCTCAAGTGGGCCATCGAGGTGGGAGGCCATGGGATTCAATACGAGCGAAGAACCGCCATTAAATCACAAGTCCTAGCCGACTTCATCGCCAATTTTTCTACAAACTTGCAACTCAAAGCGGAACATGAAGTAGCACACATGACGAAGGTCGATGTAGATGCCGGGATATGGTCCCTAAAAATTGATGGTGCCAGTAATATGCACGGCAACGGGGCCAGAATAGTTCTGACGGATCCATACGGAGAAAACTATGAGCGGGCAATCCGGCTGGACTTCCCAACAACAAACAACGAGGCCGAGTATGAGGCGCTCGTCCAAGGGATACAACTAGCCCTAGAACTTGGGGCTCGTAGAGTCCGCGCAGAAAGCGACTCCCAGCTGGTAGTCAACCAACTGGATGGCACTTATGCCGTAAAAGAGGAGTGCCTGAAGCTATATCACTCTCTTATCGAGAGTTTGAAGGAGAAAATGGACGAATGGGACCTCCGCCATGTCCCCCGGGAGTCAAACGCTCGGGCAGACGCCTTGGCAAGTTTGGCTACCACCAGCTCCTCCCAAAGCATCCGACTGATCCCCGAGGTCTGGCTGTTAGCACCATCTGTCTCCACCCAAAACAGGGTCGCACCTATTAACCAGGACGGAAACGATTGGAGGGCCCCAATCATTCGATACTTGGAAGGAAAGCCACCAGTCGGAGATAAAAGCGACGCGATAAAGACCGAAAGAACAGCCGCTCGCTTCACCCTCATCAACGGTAGTTTGTACCGAAGATCGATTGGAGGACCTCTCCTCCGGTGCATCACTTCACCCGAAGTAGAAGAAGTGCTCTCAGAAATACACGAGGGCGATTTTGGGAACCACACTGGGGCTCGATCACTATCTCATAAAGTGATCACAGCTGGATTCTACTGGCCCACTCTGAAGCAGGACGCGATCAATCATGTTAGAAGGTGCGACAGTTGCCAGCGTTTTGAAGCAACCACCCATAAGAACGCGGAGCCACTCCACGCTTCGATCACCCCGTGGTCGTTCATGGTATGGGGAATGGACCTATCAGGACCCCTCCCAAAGGGGACCGGACAGAAAGATCATATCCTCATGGTAACCGACTACTTCACCAAATGGGTGGAAGGCGAAGCCCTAGGAAAAACCCGAGACCTTGAGGTCATCAAGTTCTTGTGGAAACATGTCCTGTACCGCTTCGGGATCCCAAAAGAGATACGCACTGACAACGGACGACAATTCGTTCACCTAAAGAATGCAAACTTTTTGCAATACATACAGGATAAGATTGGTGTTCTCAACACCACGGTACCCTGAAGCAAATGGCCTAGCTGAGTCCACAAATAAAACGGTGATTGCAACCTTGAAGAAAAAACTAAGCCCACACGGCTCCAAGTGGGTAGAAGAACTCCTCGCAGTTCTTTGGTCCTACCGAACCACCCAAAGAACCGCGACCGGAGCCACACCTTTCTCCCTAGCATATAGACTCGAGGCCGTGACACCCGTCGAGATCTTCGCCCGCAGCCCAAGAGTAGAATTCGCGAATGAGGCGGAAAACTCAAACTCACTACAAGCCATCCTCGAACTCGTAGATGAGGTTAGGAACACTGCAACAACCAAGGCCGCTCAACGGCGACTCCAGGTAGAAAGATTCTACAACAAGAAGCTGAGACTCAGGAGTTTTCAAGAAGGGGACCTAATCCTGAGGAAGGTGTTCCAGAACACCAAAGAGTCTGGAGCAGGAAAACTAGCCCCTAACTGGGAAGGCCCTTACAAGGTATCCAAAGTACTAGGACACGAGGCTTACCACCTTGAAACGTTAGAGGGAAGAGAGGTACAAAACAGTTGGAACATCAAACACTTGAAGAAATACTATAACTAGTGTACAGATACGCGTATCTCTACTCTGTCTATATATTTCATTTTATCATCTTATTCATAACACTCTTACTAACTTGAGCGTCGGAGGGGCGATGCCCTGACCCCACAACATGTGTCTCGCAGCCAAGTTAGAGAGTTAACATCGACGAATTTTATCACTCGGTACCGATCCTCTTCATTCCTCGATACCGAATTCTGGTTTTCCTCTATACCGACCCGCCTAGCCCGGCCGAGAAGAAGCGAAAGGAGCAATAACCACGCTCGAGACAAATGCCCGAACACCCACGCAGCAGTTTGCAAAACAAAAGGCGTCGAGAAACGGAGAATATACAAACAAATTAGCGAACACCTTATCTCAAAATCAACAGCCAAAACATCAAAGGAAAAGTATTCAACATCCCAACTAAACTAGTACAGATCAGCAGTCGTTAAAGCATGAAAATATCTAAACTACACCAGACCCATCGGTCTTCTTCTCAGCATCCTCAGTGGCCTCTTCATTAAGGAAAGACTCTGCCTCGATCTCCTCACGGCTCTTCTCGGGTTCGACCTCCTTGACCGGCTCGCTTTCGACCACCACCACCGGCTCAACCCTAATATCCTCAACTGGAGTAGGGGGAGGGGGAGGGGGGCGGGTAATGTTGTCAAGATCAAACCCCGGACACCTCTGACCGACGAGAGCGCAGATCGAGCCGGTCACCATCTTGACCAAGAGGTCGAAGGTTGATTTGAAAGAAGGATTGGCCACAAGAAGCTCCATATCGACCCCCGTTCCCGCCTTCAAGGCCTCGACCTCCGCCTCGTGCTTCTTCTGGTCACCCAGCCTCTCCTCCTGGCCCTTACTGAACCTCAGCTTATAAGACTCTAGCTCCATATCCTTCTTGACGGAGGAAGCCTCGAACTCGTCCATAGCCTTCTTCAGTTCGTCCTCGAGTACCTTACTTCGGAGCTTGAGGTCCGACCTTTCCTTCTTCATCTCCTCATATTTGCCGCGGAGGGAGGAGTTCTCTAGCTTTGAATTCTTGAGGTCGGTAGAGATCGGGGCGTACTTATTGGCCAGGTCGGCCCTCTTCTTACGCTCGATGGCGAGCTCCTTACGGGATTGGCTCGCACCTTCACTCGCCGAGTCCAGTGATCGAATCAAGCCCTCGGTGTAGATCGCAAACTTCTGAGTCGTCTACAATAGAAGAATAAGTTCAGACAGAAACCGGAAGGTAAACTTGAGAAAATCCCTAACCTTGTGCATGACCATCTCCATGGTGAAGGCCTCCCGAGCGTAGGCGCTGTCGAAGTCACCAGCTTTGATCTCCCCGTCCAGTATTCGCTTGACCCGGATAGCATAGGCAGTAGATGACGAGGCGATGTCGGTCAGGCCCGAACCGCTCAGAACCAACTCCCCCTGGCCAGATTGCCTAGAGGGCTCCGATCGAGCCCTCGAGTCGGTGCCAGAGTCATGAGTTCTCTTCTTCCTCCTCTCATCCCGATCCTCCCTCCTCGGGGGCGAGGACCTACGAGCGGGCGAAGGGGGGGTCACCATGGCTCCCGAACCTTCCCCGACGGCTGTCTTCGGGACAGACTCCGAGCCCCACGAGCCACCAGTGTGGAGGGGCTCAGTAGTCGCCTTCTTCTTCGGAGGTTGGTCCTCGATCGGACCCGAAGTGCTCACCTCCCGGGGTCATTTTTGAGACATCATGGCAGCCAACAAATCCTGTGGACTCAACCCGGCAATGTCAGCTGGTAAAGCCTCTTTCTTACCCTTCGAATTGCACCAATATTCAGCGCCAATACTCCTCTTCCCGCGAACCAAAGCGTACGTGCGGTTCTTCCGAGAATAGGTGATGTCGATCCTCGAGTCCTCCTCGGATGTAAGAACCGTCTGCTTATATCCTGCAAGAACAACAAACACAGAACAAACACAGGGCAAAGAAGAACGTCACGAAATCACCAAAATCGAGAATCGCACTTATAGGCACTCCCCCCTCAGCCAAAAACTCGGGGTCGGCATGACTCATCTCCAACCACACCCACTGATTCTTCCACTTCGGGGTGTTTTGGGCACACTTCGTTATCATCGCCTCGGCCAATGAATCCCTCTTCGAAAAATAATAGTAACCGACCGAATACCGAACTAGTCGATACAAATAATGCCATTCGTGCAAGGTTGGATAACCGAGGCCAGCATCGAAAAATACCAACAAGGTCCCGAGCATATGGCACCACGCTATCGGCACGAGCTGAAAAGGGGCTAACTCATACGACTGAAGAACAGCTCGGAAGAAAGCATGAGCCGGTACCCCTATCCCATATCGAATCACTGGAAGAAAGAACGCGACGGCATTGGGTCGCGGCAGACGATCACACCTCTCATTACGACCCGGGAGAGTATAGACCATCTTATGGTACGCCACTCCCATCGAGCACCTCTTCACATCGTCCTCGGTGGCGAGCGATACAGCCGTACGGACCGGGTCGTCAGGAATGATCTGATCTTTTTTTATAAAAGACCTATCCACCTCAACAGGTTCGAACGAGCCCTCACTCCCCGCTTCATCATCCTCGCTCAAGCCCTCATGCTCCTCCGCGTCGGACATCTCTTCGAGATCGAGATCCTCCAAGGGAAGCTCGCGCGCGAGCCAACCCGCCTCATAGCCAGATGAACTAGCCACCTCCTCGCGTGGCGATCCTCTAATCCCAACCTCCGTAGAACCGGAAGAGGAAGAAGGTTCCTCCCAAATCTCAACCGAAGACCCCATCATACAATAACTAAACTGAAACACACGTCACACGAAACCAAGAAAATTGGCACAACGAAATTGAGGTCCCCCGCAAAAAAAATATACAAGAAAACGCACGCGATCAAAGGAGCGGGAAAAGACCTTGAAACTCAAAAACTCGGCAAACTAGCGGACAAACCGCAAATACGTACCACCCAACACACGAATAATAATATGGCCCAAGACCCAAGAGCAAAACCAGAGCAGGCACAATCACAAAAGGAAAAACAATTTACTATTCCATTCAAGTTCTCGGCATCATTCAGAACAAGAATTCACAAGACAACCAATCGGAATAAAGACAGGCGCACACAAAAATCAGAAACAGCATGCAATCCAAAGACGGACGCAATCAAGAAAATACTCAAGCCCAAGCTACATGCGATCAACCAACTCAGCCGAATAAAACAACGTGCAAGTAGCGCGCAACCAGAAAGTGCAATGTCGAAAACTTCCCCTAACTAAGCAAACCCCACGGATCAATGGACCCCACAACCAGCAAATAACGGACCCAAGTTCACGAATCGAAAGCAATAAAAATGCAAAAGAATAAGACATGAATGGCCAAGAAAACTACCTTGTCGATGTTCAGAGTATCAATCAAAGCGAAAGTGCCGGATTAATCGTCGGAGCAGTCACGATCACAGTCGCCGAAATCGCAATAATCGAAAGGAAAACGAAAGCTTGAAGTCGGGAGTGAAAGTAACGAAATGAAAGGCCGTTCGCCTATTTATGCAACAAAACCGTTCGCCTCCTCTAATATGCCCTTAAAATTCAACGTATTTACGATTATGCCATCGGCAAGGCGGCAAAATAAAAAACTGCCAAAGGCCAAGGGCCGATGCCGAGGACTCACGAGGCTCGCTATCAACCCTCATAACGGCTCGGATACGAACCGTCGGGAAAAAGCTCTGAGCAGCCAAATTCCCTAGCAGGGAGAATTGTAACGCGATCAACACCATTTACGGGAACGTGAAATCTCCCCATGGGAACTCACCAGGTGTTCTACGATCCGTTGTAACTCGCCCTGCCAACGCTCCACAGAGCCCAAACAGAGTGCACGCATGGGACTATCACCCCATGCAAGAGAACATTCTCCGGAATGATTCTAAAACGCGTGACCCCCGGACTCATGCATTGGCCCGCGGGGCAACACTCCGGCGTTCCCCGCACGATCATACGCTTGCATTCCCAACGAATCTTCGTATCGACCAGGAGTAGTATCCCGACTACTCCCTACCGGATTTACTCTTTCTAGAAGTACCTCCCGGGCCCGAGGATAGTCTCTTGGACGCCTCGAAGATCCGCACTCTGTAGCGAATCTTAACTCATAGTTTTGATTCCATCGCCTATCCCGGATAGGCCCTGCAACTAAAAGGGGCTATTGTTGGGACCAGGCCCATGAGCCCAGGCCCAATAAGATGAATCGACCCACACGAGCAAGTCCGGCCCGGGAGGCTGACTTACCAAAGCCAGCGAGACTAAGTCTAAACCTCACCATCGATGATCGAAGCGCCTCGCAATCGAGGAGCAAAGCACGTCGGTATCAAAGCTGTCCAGGAAGGAAACCCTAGCACGCTAGCGGCGCCCGAATGCTGAAGCCCTAACCACCTCCGAAAGTTCTGCGATCATTCCGATGTTCACGGCAAACCGTTGCAGCTCGACACCTAGGGTTAGCCGTTATCTACCTGCCCCCATCCTGTCTATAAAAGGGGGCAGAGATTTCATATTTTGCATCGATTTCTTCCTAAGGAAAACTACGCTGTTATTCTGCCATTTTCATTATTCGATTTACGATTTACATCCATTGTGCATCCAGCTTTTATACTCGAATACGGCCCCTTGTTATTTATTTCCATTTTGTTGTTAGTAATTGTCGTTATCTGATAAGGGTTTCAAGGGCTCCTATTTCTCGGAAATTCGAACCTCAACAATTACAATTTTACAATTACCTACGTTTGCATTATTAGATATGAAAGTCAATAAGTAATATAGTCAAATTCAAATAAGTTATTAAATTAAAAGGTGTTGTTCTAGAATTTTGTGTTATCGAATATTAATATTACTAATTTATATTTTTAGAATACAGAATGGTTCATAAGTCAATATATTTCTTTTCTTTTATGTAGAATTTTACAATAATAATTATAATTATATTTTTATTAATTATCAAAATATCTTTTTTAGAATTTTTGTGTATTATTAATTATAATAAACAATATAATCCGTGCATCGCACATGTATTATACTAGTAATTTAGAAAACAACATAAGTTAGTGAAATATTCTTTCCGGAATCTTATAAATTTTACTTTTACAAGTTCAAACAGTTAAAAAATATACAGATATATTTTTACTTGTGAATGTGGACTTTTGCTATACAGATATATTTTTACTTGTGAATGTGGACTTTTGCTTATGGTTAGAAGGCACAAGAGGGTGATATTTATATTGAAAACTAGGAAACTAAAATATTTAAATCAACCAATGCAATAAAAAAAAATGGCACTAAGTTGATGCTAGACAATAATTATTCTCTGAATAAACTATGCTATAGAGAGGGCTTATTCTAATAAAATGAATAATTTGTTGGCAATCATACATATATATATATATATATATATATATATATATATATATATATATATATATATA
>JAPKLW010008607.1:0-13121 GCA_026898455.1 Plectranthus barbatus | reverse complement strand
AAAACCCTAATCCACAATTCTTGTATTAAATTCATAGGAGCATGCTAGGGTTTTGTGAATTTGTATTATGAGCAATATCCATAGATCCGATCCGATCCGGTTCAGTTTGGTTTTGGTGATTCGGTTCACGGGAAAACCCTACAATTGGTATCAGAGCTAGGTTTCTGATTTATGGCTCTGTTGTTCATAATTAAATTCAATATGCATGTATGAATTTATTGTTTATTGTGGATTTGTATTTTTTGTTCCTCGTGGCAACCCGTTGATTCAGCCCGCGGTGGTTTATCCGTGTGGGGCTGAATTATTTTCGTAAAATCATGAGAAAATCCATGATTAGTGTAGATTTGAAAATTGTAATAAAATAGAATTTTCTGTAACTTTCAAATTATGTAAATGAACGGGTTGAGAATGAAGAACGAAGACGGAGCCGACGCAGGGCCGACGGCGGGCGCACGGCTGGGCCGCGCGCGGTGCTGGGCGCATGCAGCGGCCGGCGGCGGGTCTGGGCTGGCGGCGGCGGCGGTTGGCGGTCGGCGGCGGCTTCGGTTGTCGTCTGCTGCTGCTGTCCCTTCGCGGTGGCTCGTGTTTTGATGGTTTGTACAATCCTGTGTAAACCCTAGGGTTTGCATTAGGGTTAGGGCAAAACATCAGATCACAAAGGCCTAAAAATCCAAAAGATTTGGTGGTTGAAGATTTGGAGGCCCTTGAAGATTTGGAAAGATTTGAAAAGATTTGGATATATCCAAATTAATTCAAAATTCAAATTGTAATAGATAGATTTTATTTTCTATTTATTTTGGGGCCACGAGGAATTTTTGTTTGTCTTAATTGTCCTCGTATGATATGTGATTTATTTATGTGCGCAATTAAGCATGTGTAGATAATAAGAAAAGCATGTTTTACTGCTTTTATTATTTACAGCTTTCCAAGCATGCTTATGTGATTAATTTCTTTTGTTGGATTATATTTTGGGAATTTTTGGGCTTGTATTAGTACATGCAAAAATTTTGGAAATATAATGACAAAAAGAAATTATGTGTGCGCATAAAGAAACCTTTTAAAAGAAAAATACTAAGCGGATTTTTTAATTAAAATCAACAGACCTCCACAAAGCGGTCCTAGGCTGTAAGTGTATCTCTTGCTCTAGTAAACGTCTACGAGTGTAGCTTGCTAGTTCCCGGAGGTGCATGGGTACAGTTGTTGGGATTTCTAGACAAACAATTTAAATCATGTGAATAGTGGGAGGGCTTTGCGTAAACGTCTACGAGTGTAGCTTGCGTAGACCTCTTTCACAAGTATTCTAGGATTGATTTAAATTAAAGATAACAAAAGCTTTGAGGGCTGTGCGGTATGGTTACGTGCCATGCTAAACTGTCTCTTTTGGCCGGAGTTAAATTTGTGGTTAATCGCTTAGAAGCATCTTAGAATATAATGCAAGAATTGCATCCATGTTCTTGTAAGGATGGCTTGGTCTAAGGTTTTCACTAATTATTAATTTCTAGTGTCAAAAGCTTCCTGACATGGTAGTGAAATTAAATGGATTGGGGCTTAAAACCCGCAGTTCTGGTTGAGGGTGACATCGTAAACGTCTACGAGTGTAGCTTGCGGTGGGAACTCTTGGGCAATTAGTGGAAAACATTTGTATTTGATTTATTATAAGGTTTTCAATGCATTTGTTTTCGAAGTTCAACATGTATGCTCTTATTTAAGATTCTTTATTGTTTCAGATATGTCTATGTCTAATGTCATCAATATTCTCGCACAAAATACTCTAACTGGTCCAAACTTCCTAGAATGGAAACGCAATCTCGAATACCTCCTGATTGCAGAAGAACATATGTTCGTTCTGCAAGTACTACGTCCTATAGTGCCAACTGCTGATTCCTCTCAGGAAAAAGTAGACTTTATAACAAGTGGGAGAAATCGAACAATGTAGTCAAGTGTTACATGATGACCACTATGTCAAAAGTCTTGCAGCAGCAACATCAGCACCATAGGGATGCCTATGATATTATGTTAAGTCTGACGGCAACCTATGGGGAATTTGATAGAGCTGTCAGGTTCAATCTCATGAAAGAAATCGTGAGTAAGAAAATGACTGACGGCACCTCAGTGAGAGAGCACGTAGTTTCCATAACTCATCTCATGGATGAACTGACTGTGCATGGTGGAGGTATCGACGCTGAGGCTAAGGTCGATATCATACTGAACTCTCTACCCAAGTCCTTTGAGAGTTTTAGACTGAATGTTGTCATGAACAAGAAAGAGTACACTCTTAACGAGTTACTCAATGACTTGATGGCAGCTGAATCGGTCATGAACCCTCAGAAGGTTGCCTTGGCTACTTCTAGTAATCTCTCTGCTGTACCGAAAGGTATGAAGCGGAAGAAAGGGATCAAGAAGTGGGCCAAGAAGACACCTGCGAAGGATGGTGGGGCTGGGAGAAAGCCTAAGGTGGCAACTGATAGGGACAGGCTCTTCAGGTGTGGTAAGAAAGGACATTGGAGGAAGGAATGTCCGAATCCCAAGGGACAAGGTATGCCATTTTGCATGTATAACTGTAAGCATGATTAGAGTTAGTTGTTGCTCTTCTAGAGCTGTAAGCACTGACTTGTTGATCATGTTGTTGTACTTTGCAGGGAACCGTGCCGACAAGGCTGGTGATTGATGGCAGGAAGATACCAAACTGGATGAAGGCAACGTTGTATGACGGACCTTCATGGAGTTTTTCCGTTCCTTACATTTTGATGTTTTAAGTACAATTGAGTTTTTAATTTGTGGGCCGTGGTTTATCGGCAGGACAAACTTTATCAACTGTTATGGATGATTGTTATTTATGACTTTATCATTGGCAGTAACAATGTTATCCATTGTGTTGATTTATACTCTTTATGCTACTTTGATCAAATTATGTCCGCAAGCATTTCATGTAATTCATCCGTAATTGATAATCCTAGGAAGAGAAAACTTACTTCTTCTGATGAGGATCTTACATATCTCTGGCACTTGAGACTTGGTCATATCAGCTTAAAGCGGATTCAAAGACTTGCAGATGACGGTACATTGGACTTAGTCCGGGCTGTACCTTATCAAATCTGCGAATTCTGCATCGAGGGCAAGATGTCTACTAGGCCTTTCAAGGCTAGTCAGTCTCGAGCAGAGGATGTGTTGGAGTTGATCCATTCTGACTTGTGTGGACCGATGTCCACACAGGCTCGTGGAGGGTATGAGTATTTCGTCACTTTCATTGACGACTACTCAAGGTACGGATACATTTACCTGCTTCGCTACAAGTCTGAATGCTTTGAGAAATTCAAAGAGTTCAAGGCTGAGGTAGAAAAGAAGGTCGGGAAAACTATCAAGTCACTGCAATCTGACCGCAGTGGCGAATACCTCGGTAACGAGTTCCAGTAATACCTGTCAAAAAATGGGATTACATCCCAGTGGACTGCATCGGGTACTCCCCAGCAAAATGGTGTAGCTGAAAGAAGAAATAGGACTCTTCTAGAGATGGTAAGATCAATGATGAGTTATGCAAACTTACCAATTTCATTTTGGGGCTACGCATTGGAGACAGCAGCTTACGTACTTAATGTGGTGCCTTCTAAATCAGTTCCTAAGACGCCTTCTGAGCTCTTCCTTGGTCGCAAACCTAGTTTGTGCAAGTTTAGAGTGTGGGGCTGTCCGGCACACGTACTGTCAAAGGAACCTGATAAGTAAGAAAGCAGGTCAAAAGTAATGCTGTTCATAGGGTATCAGGCAAACGAAAGGTGGTTACTTTTACTGTCCTGAGAGTCAAAGAGTCGTTGCTAGCACCAACGCTAGATTCTTGGAGGACGAGTATGTGAGTAATCACAAGTCAAGGAGTGATATCGTTCTTCAAGAAATTGAGAACGAGAATGCAATTCCAAGGGGAGGGGAACGTGTAGATGTGGGTGCTCCTGTGAGAGGTACAGCACCACAGACACGTTCTTCAGTGCAAGGTGCAGGACCACAAGTCACTGCACCTACTACTGACACGGCACTGATGCCTCATCGCAGTGGGAGAGTTATTTTCCAACCGGAAAGGTACATGTTCGTGGGTGAGTCTTCGGACTTGAGCCCGAAAGACGGACATGAGGACTCTGACCCATTGACTTACGAAGAGGCAGTGCGGGACAAGGATGCTGCCAAATGGCAAGTCGCCATGAATTCTGAAATAGAATCCATAACTGCTATGGATGTATACCAGAAAACTGATTTGCCGGATGGCTTTAGGGCCATAGGGTGCAAATGGGTATACAAGAGAAAGAAAGAGGCGGATGGAAAGATTACGACTTTCAAGGCCAGGCTGGTGGCAAAGGGTTATAGTCAAAAAGAGGGCATTGACTATGACGAAACCTTTTCACCCGTAGCCATGCTCAAATCCATCCGGATACTCCTCACCATAGCTGCGCATATGGACCTCAAGATATGGCAGATGGATGTCAAAACTGCTTTTCTAAACGGTTACCTTGAAGAAGGTAGGGACATCTATATGCAGCAACCCAAGGGTTACATAAGCAAGGGCGAAGAACATCTTTTCTGGAAGCTTAGGAAGTCCTTGTATGGACTTAAGCAAGCTTCAAGGTCGTGGAACTTACGTTTCAATGATGTGATTAAATCCTATGGATTTGCACAGTTGGAAAATGAAAGTTGTGTTTACCGACTTTGTGTTAGTGGGAGCGTGGTCTTCCTTGCACTATACGTTGATGACATACTCCTATTTGGAAACAACGAGGGTGTGATGTCCGAAATCAAAGTTTGGTTATCCGAACAGTTCCAAATGAAGGATTTGGGTGAGGCTGGCTACATTCTTGGGATTAAGGTCTCTCGAGATCGTAAAAGAAGAATGTTGAGCTTATCCCAGGCATCCTATGTGGATACTGTGATAGCCCGGTTCAACATGCAACTCGCCAAGAAAGGTTTGCTACCTTTCCGTCATGGCGTTCGTCTTTCTATCGGGCAGTGTCCTCAGACACAGCGGGAAAAAGACGAGATGAGTCTTGTACCATATGCTTTGGCAGTGGGTAGTCTCATGTATGCGATGTTGTGTACCAGGCCTGATATTTGTTATGCCGTTGGCATGGTAGCAAGATATCAGTCTAACCCTGGACAGGCGCACTGGATTGCTGTGAAGCATATCCTCAAGTATTTGAAAAGAACTAGGAATTTCTGCCTAGTTTATCAAAGTGAGGATTTGTGCCCTGTCGGTTATACAGACTCGGATT
The DNA here is from genome assembly GCA_026898455.1 of Plectranthus barbatus. Taxonomy (NCBI): domain Eukaryota; kingdom Viridiplantae; phylum Streptophyta; class Magnoliopsida; order Lamiales; family Lamiaceae; genus Plectranthus; species Plectranthus barbatus. The sequence continues at coordinate 7,872 of JAPKLW010008607.1, read as the reverse complement.
TCCAAGGGGACCAGGATGAGAAGAAATCGACCTCAGGTTATGTGTTTACCCTGGGAGGTGGAGCTATATCTTGGAGGAGCTCAAAGCAGAAATGCATTGCTGACTCCACCATGGAGGCGGAATATGTCGCCGCCTCCGACGCCTCGAAAGAGGGGGTGTGGCTCCGAAATTACCTTTTAGAGTTGGGCGTGATTCAGAGTTTTCCAAAGAGCTTCACAATTTATTGTGATAACTCTGGTGCAGTGGCTAACTCAAAGGAACCGCGGTCTCACAGGGCAAGCAAACACATAGAGAGAAAGTACCATATCATACGAGAAATCATATCGAGGGGCGATGTGCTGATCGAGAAGATTGACACTGCTGACAATCTTGCTGATCCATTTACAAAGAGCTTGCCGCAGAAGGTTTACGAAAGACATATTCGTGAACTGGGTCTGAGGTGGATGCCAACCACTGATAGTGGTTAGAGACAGCAGACTAGATAAACAAACTGTATACTCTGTAATAGCTTAGTTATGCTTTGAGTATAAGTGGGAGATTGATGGGTTTTGTATACTGAAAGCATTTATTACAATGTGTATACAACGGTTTATTTCTCCTATCTGTTAACAATCGTACATGTATGAACAATGGTATCCTCTTCTCTCACCGATAGGGACGATCATACGGCGTGTAGTAGATCGCAGAAGACAGTATGATCACTTGACCTAGTGAGACATAAACCATGATCACAGCCGAGACAGCGTATGAGGATACGTCTGTCCGGATGGCTGCGGCATTGTCGGAATAAGTAGTCTGTCTTGGTTACTTGACATGCTGGTACGCAGAGGTGGCGTTGATGGACCGCAGTGAGATATATTCGTCTGTCTGACATCAGCGAATAAAAGATCTCGTTATATTGATTGAGTCCAAACCCTAACGAAGGTTCAGGGGTTTGCACGGGTTGACTGTTGCTTTGACTTGCCATGGTGGAGAGCCAACACAGCGCGCTTGTATATCCGCATCTTGGGTAACAACAATTCGTGTAGTACCGCCTGAGACTGAACTTAGGTAACCATATCCGAGTAATAGGATGGGGACATTCCCTGAGGAGCTCAATAACATTCATCGTGTCAAAGTCCTGCAGGCTGATTAAGTTCAGGCACGAGTGATAAGGTTTGAGTGGTACTACTCAGGAATTATAAGATATTAATTAATTGTAGGTAGAGCTTTGTCAGAGGCTCCGATTAAATAATGAATGTCCGGTAACCTTAAATATGGGGATTCTCAATAAATGCAGCCCGTTCTCACAACGTGGTAATAAAGCGGTAGGTCAGTATTAATTCTGTGGTGAAAAAGAATTAATATTAATTAATTAATTGTGTCCTGGGTTGTGGACATGGGAATTAATTAATTGGAGGCCCCACTTTATTATTTGCATTAGGTCCCAGGTCTGGCCCAAATAAGTGTGTTGAATTGAGCCCAGATTGGCCCATTAGGGTTTCCAACCCTAGGTCTATAAATAGACAGCTCCCTCTCTGAAACCCTAGTTGCTTCATTACAGTTGAAACACACTAAACCTAGAGAGAGAGAGAGGGGCGCCGATCTGGAGAAGAAAAAGGAGGAGAATTCTCGAATTCTGGTCCTGCTCAAGCCACAGATCTACAGAGTCCTCACCAGTAGTAGATCTGAACAGCGCCGGGATACAGATCTGAAGATCTAATCTGGAGAACAGATTTTCTTCTCTTTCCCTCTTTGTTTTCGATTTTATTGTCTTGAAATTAGGGTTCTAATTTCTGTTTCCGCAGACAATTGATATTGCGTGGTTGAATTGGATTCGGAATTCAAACGCAAAAGATCGGATCAGACTCGACGGAGTAACAGTAAAAACCCTAATCCACAATTCTTGTATTAAATTCATAGGAGCATGCTAGGGTTTTGTGAATTTGTATTATGAGCAATATCCATAGATCCGATCCGATCCGGTTCAGTTTGGTTTTGGTGATTCGGTTCACGGGAAAACCCTACAATTGGTATCAGAGCTAGGTTTCTGATTTATGGCTCTGTTGTTCATAATTAAATTCAATATGCATGTATGAATTTATTGTTTATTGTGGATTTGTATTTTTTGTTCCTCGTGGCAACCCGTTGATTCAGCCCGCGGTGGTTTATCCGTGTGGGGCTGAATTATTTTCGTAAAATCATGAGAAAATCCATGATTAGTGTAGATTTGAAAATTGTAATAAAATAGAATTTTCTGTAACTTTCAAATTATGTAAATGAACGGGTTGAGAATGAAGAACGAAGACGGAGCCGACGCAGGGCCGACGGCGGGCGCACGGCTGGGCCGCGCGCGGTGCTGGGCGCATGCAGCGGCCGGCGGCGGGTCTGGGCTGGCGGCGGCGGCGGTTGGCGGTCGGCGGCGGCTTCGGTTGTCGTCTGCTGCTGCTGTCCCTTCGCGGTGGCTCGTGTTTTGATGGTTTGTACAATCCTGTGTAAACCCTAGGGTTTGCATTAGGGTTAGGGCAAAACATCAGATCACAAAGGCCTAAAAATCCAAAAGATTTGGTGGTTGAAGATTTGGAGGCCCTTGAAGATTTGGAAAGATTTGAAAAGATTTGGATATATCCAAATTAATTCAAAATTCAAATTGTAATAGATAGATTTTATTTTCTATTTATTTTGGGGCCACGAGGAATTTTTGTTTGTCTTAATTGTCCTCGTATGATATGTGATTTATTTATGTGCGCAATTAAGCATGTGTAGATAATAAGAAAAGCATGTTTTACTGCTTTTATTATTTACAGCTTTCCAAGCATGCTTATGTGATTAATTTCTTTTGTTGGATTATATTTTGGGAATTTTTGGGCTTGTATTAGTACATGCAAAAATTTTGGAAATATAATGACAAAAAGAAATTATGTGTGCGCATAAAGAAACCTTTTAAAAGAAAAATACTAAGCGGATTTTTTAATTAAAATCAACAGACCTCCACAAAGCGGTCCTAGGCTGTAAGTGTATCTCTTGCTCTAGTAAACGTCTACGAGTGTAGCTTGCTAGTTCCCGGAGGTGCATGGGTACAGTTGTTGGGATTTCTAGACAAACAATTTAAATCATGTGAATAGTGGGAGGGCTTTGCGTAAACGTCTACGAGTGTAGCTTGCGTAGACCTCTTTCACAAGTATTCTAGGATTGATTTAAATTAAAGATAACAAAAGCTTTGAGGGCTGTGCGGTATGGTTACGTGCCATGCTAAACTGTCTCTTTTGGCCGGAGTTAAATTTGTGGTTAATCGCTTAGAAGCATCTTAGAATATAATGCAAGAATTGCATCCATGTTCTTGTAAGGATGGCTTGGTCTAAGGTTTTCACTAATTATTAATTTCTAGTGTCAAAAGCTTCCTGACATGGTAGTGAAATTAAATGGATTGGGGCTTAAAACCCGCAGTTCTGGTTGAGGGTGACATCGTAAACGTCTACGAGTGTAGCTTGCGGTGGGAACTCTTGGGCAATTAGTGGAAAACATTTGTATTTGATTTATTATAAGGTTTTCAATGCATTTGTTTTCGAAGTTCAACATGTATGCTCTTATTTAAGATTCTTTATTGTTTCAGATATGTCTATGTCTAATGTCATCAATATTCTCGCACAAAATACTCTAACTGGTCCAAACTTCCTAGAATGGAAACGCAATCTCGAATACCTCCTGATTGCAGAAGAACATATGTTCGTTCTGCAAGTACTACGTCCTATAGTGCCAACTGCTGATTCCTCTCAGGAAAAAGTAGACTTTATAACAAGTGGGAGAAATCGAACAATGTAGTCAAGTGTTACATGATGACCACTATGTCAAAAGTCTTGCAGCAGCAACATCAGCACCATAGGGATGCCTATGATATTATGTTAAGTCTGACGGCAACCTATGGGGAATTTGATAGAGCTGTCAGGTTCAATCTCATGAAAGAAATCGTGAGTAAGAAAATGACTGACGGCACCTCAGTGAGAGAGCACGTAGTTTCCATAACTCATCTCATGGATGAACTGACTGTGCATGGTGGAGGTATCGACGCTGAGGCTAAGGTCGATATCATACTGAACTCTCTACCCAAGTCCTTTGAGAGTTTTAGACTGAATGTTGTCATGAACAAGAAAGAGTACACTCTTAACGAGTTACTCAATGACTTGATGGCAGCTGAATCGGTCATGAACCCTCAGAAGGTTGCCTTGGCTACTTCTAGTAATCTCTCTGCTGTACCGAAAGGTATGAAGCGGAAGAAAGGGATCAAGAAGTGGGCCAAGAAGACACCTGCGAAGGATGGTGGGGCTGGGAGAAAGCCTAAGGTGGCAACTGATAGGGACAGGCTCTTCAGGTGTGGTAAGAAAGGACATTGGAGGAAGGAATGTCCGAATCCCAAGGGACAAGGTATGCCATTTTGCATGTATAACTGTAAGCATGATTAGAGTTAGTTGTTGCTCTTCTAGAGCTGTAAGCACTGACTTGTTGATCATGTTGTTGTACTTTGCAGGGAACCGTGCCGACAAGGCTGGTGATTGATGGCAGGAAGATACCAAACTGGATGAAGGCAACGTTGTATGACGGACCTTCATGGAGTTTTTCCGTTCCTTACATTTTGATGTTTTAAGTACAATTGAGTTTTTAATTTGTGGGCCGTGGTTTATCGGCAGGACAAACTTTATCAACTGTTATGGATGATTGTTATTTATGACTTTATCATTGGCAGTAACAATGTTATCCATTGTGTTGATTTATACTCTTTATGCTACTTTGATCAAATTATGTCCGCAAGCATTTCATGTAATTCATCCGTAATTGATAATCCTAGGAAGAGAAAACTTACTTCTTCTGATGAGGATCTTACATATCTCTGGCACTTGAGACTTGGTCATATCAGCTTAAAGCGGATTCAAAGACTTGCAGATGACGGTACATTGGACTTAGTCCGGGCTGTACCTTATCAAATCTGCGAATTCTGCATCGAGGGCAAGATGTCTACTAGGCCTTTCAAGGCTAGTCAGTCTCGAGCAGAGGATGTGTTGGAGTTGATCCATTCTGACTTGTGTGGACCGATGTCCACACAGGCTCGTGGAGGGTATGAGTATTTCGTCACTTTCATTGACGACTACTCAAGGTACGGATACATTTACCTGCTTCGCTACAAGTCTGAATGCTTTGAGAAATTCAAAGAGTTCAAGGCTGAGGTAGAAAAGAAGGTCGGGAAAACTATCAAGTCACTGCAATCTGACCGCAGTGGCGAATACCTCGGTAACGAGTTCCAGTAATACCTGTCAAAAAATGGGATTACATCCCAGTGGACTGCATCGGGTACTCCCCAGCAAAATGGTGTAGCTGAAAGAAGAAATAGGACTCTTCTAGAGATGGTAAGATCAATGATGAGTTATGCAAACTTACCAATTTCATTTTGGGGCTACGCATTGGAGACAGCAGCTTACGTACTTAATGTGGTGCCTTCTAAATCAGTTCCTAAGACGCCTTCTGAGCTCTTCCTTGGTCGCAAACCTAGTTTGTGCAAGTTTAGAGTGTGGGGCTGTCCGGCACACGTACTGTCAAAGGAACCTGATAAGTAAGAAAGCAGGTCAAAAGTAATGCTGTTCATAGGGTATCAGGCAAACGAAAGGTGGTTACTTTTACTGTCCTGAGAGTCAAAGAGTCGTTGCTAGCACCAACGCTAGATTCTTGGAGGACGAGTATGTGAGTAATCACAAGTCAAGGAGTGATATCGTTCTTCAAGAAATTGAGAACGAGAATGCAATTCCAAGGGGAGGGGAACGTGTAGATGTGGGTGCTCCTGTGAGAGGTACAGCACCACAGACACGTTCTTCAGTGCAAGGTGCAGGACCACAAGTCACTGCACCTACTACTGACACGGCACTGATGCCTCATCGCAGTGGGAGAGTTATTTTCCAACCGGAAAGGTACATGTTCGTGGGTGAGTCTTCGGACTTGAGCCCGAAAGACGGACATGAGGACTCTGACCCATTGACTTACGAAGAGGCAGTGCGGGACAAGGATGCTGCCAAATGGCAAGTCGCCATGAATTCTGAAATAGAATCCATAACTGCTATGGATGTATACCAGAAAACTGATTTGCCGGATGGCTTTAGGGCCATAGGGTGCAAATGGGTATACAAGAGAAAGAAAGAGGCGGATGGAAAGATTACGACTTTCAAGGCCAGGCTGGTGGCAAAGGGTTATAGTCAAAAAGAGGGCATTGACTATGACGAAACCTTTTCACCCGTAGCCATGCTCAAATCCATCCGGATACTCCTCACCATAGCTGCGCATATGGACCTCAAGATATGGCAGATGGATGTCAAAACTGCTTTTCTAAACGGTTACCTTGAAGAAGGTAGGGACATCTATATGCAGCAACCCAAGGGTTACATAAGCAAGGGCGAAGAACATCTTTTCTGGAAGCTTAGGAAGTCCTTGTATGGACTTAAGCAAGCTTCAAGGTCGTGGAACTTACGTTTCAATGATGTGATTAAATCCTATGGATTTGCACAGTTGGAAAATGAAAGTTGTGTTTACCGACTTTGTGTTAGTGGGAGCGTGGTCTTCCTTGCACTATACGTTGATGACATACTCCTATTTGGAAACAACGAGGGTGTGATGTCCGAAATCAAAGTTTGGTTATCCGAACAGTTCCAAATGAAGGATTTGGGTGAGGCTGGCTACATTCTTGGGATTAAGGTCTCTCGAGATCGTAAAAGAAGAATGTTGAGCTTATCCCAGGCATCCTATGTGGATACTGTGATAGCCCGGTTCAACATGCAACTCGCCAAGAAAGGTTTGCTACCTTTCCGTCATGGCGTTCGTCTTTCTATCGGGCAGTGTCCTCAGACACAGCGGGAAAAAGACGAGATGAGTCTTGTACCATATGCTTTGGCAGTGGGTAGTCTCATGTATGCGATGTTGTGTACCAGGCCTGATATTTGTTATGCCGTTGGCATGGTAGCAAGATATCAGTCTAACCCTGGACAGGCGCACTGGATTGCTGTGAAGCATATCCTCAAGTATTTGAAAAGAACTAGGAATTTCTGCCTAGTTTATCAAAGTGAGGATTTGTGCCCTGTCGGTTATACAGACTCGGATTTCCAAGGGGACCAGGATGAGAAGAAATCGACCTCAGGTTATGTGTTTACCCTGGGAGGTGGAGCTATATCTTGGAGGAGCTCAAAGCAGAAATGCATTGCTGACTCCACCATGGAGGCGGAATATGTCGCCGCCTCCGACGCCTCGAAAGAGGGGGTGTGGCTCCGAAATTACCTTTTAGAGTTGGGCGTGATTCAGAGTTTTCCAAAGAGCTTCACAATTTATTGTGATAACTCTGGTGCAGTGGCTAACTCAAAGGAACCGCGGTCTCACAGGGCAAGCAAACACATAGAGAGAAAGTACCATATCATACGAGAAATCATATCGAGGGGCGATGTGCTGATCGAGAAGATTGACACTGCTGACAATCTTGCTGATCCATTTACAAAGAGCTTGCCGCAGAAGGTTTACGAAAGACATATTCGTGAACTGGGTCTGAGGTGGATGCCAACCACTGATAGTGGTTAGAGACAGCAGACTAGATAAACAAACTGTATACTCTGTAATAGCTTAGTTATGCTTTGAGTATAAGTGGGAGATTGATGGGTTTTGTATACTGAAAGCATTTATTACAATGTGTATACAACGGTTTATTTCTCCTATCTGTTAACAATCGTACATGTATGAACAATGGTATCCTCTTCTCTCACCGATAGGGACGATCATACGGCGTGTAGTAGATCGCAGAAGACAGTATGATCACTTGACCTAGTGAGACATAAACCATGATCACAGCCGAGACAGCGTATGAGGATACGT
>JAPKLW010008606.1:0-13121 GCA_026898455.1 Plectranthus barbatus | reverse complement strand
TCTGGAGCAACTAAATTTGGCTGCTGCTTCATTCACCATCCCCCTTGTAGGCTAGCCATTTCTTGAGTTCTCTAGCAAGAAGAGAATCATCTCACTTTTTGTAGAATCAGGGATATCTGGTTTCTTTCCCATTTCTGCTGATAATTTTGTGCTTTTGTGTAATCACAAGCTTGTTAGTGTATATTTATAGAAAATGATTAGGTGGGAAAATTTGTAATCACTTTTTGGTGGCAATTGTATTGAATTTTTTTTGAATTTTGGCTCCAGTGAATTGTAAACCGTACTTGCCCCTACTATTTACTTTTTGAGCTTTTAAATCCCACTAGTGTATTTTTATTCATTAATTTATTCCTTAATTACATCATTAAATCTCCTTATTCATTTGGTATTGGTATCGGTATCTGTTCATCTCGTTCCGTCCCTAATATAATGGGACGGAGGGAGTACATAAAATAAATGTATACTTGTATTTTAAGAAATTGATATATATAAAAATAAAATAAAAGTGATAATAATGTGATTTTCTAACGGGAATTTCATGATTTGATTGCTATCTTTCTCTAATAAATGAGGAATAATTAATCTCAAAGTTTTTTTATATATCACAAAATTTCAAAAAATACTCAATATTCATTGTGGAGATGTATCAATGTACTCACACGTTGATACGAAGCTGATTTATACTCCTTCCTTCCCGTCAGATTAGTTCAATTATTCATTTTCGTCTGTCCCGCCAGATTAATCTCATTTCCTAAAATGTTAAAAAAAATTCACATTAATAAAATATTAATTTCACTACAATCACAAATATCTCGTGCCCAAAGCATATGGGACTAATATAATGGGACGAAAGTAATATTAAACACCTCTAATTTATTATTACGTCAATTATGAATATATTAATATGTGTTTATGATGAGTATTAGTCTATTTCAAAAAAAAGAAATGTCTACATATAAAACATACATCTATTTGACTTTTTCTTCGTCACTTATCCATCATAGATTCATAAGCTTCTGGTTGTAATTTATTCTCTCCGGACGCTAGAAAATCGTTGTCTAGATTAAAACTAAGAAACTACAAAATTTTCTCATCCAGAAATTATCAGATAATAGTTATGATAACAATATTGAAAAGTAATAAATAAATGATAGTTTCTGTTTGGAGTATAATGATAAAAACATATTGCTTGCGATTTAAGTTTTAACTTTTTTGAAGATATTTGAGTGTGAGTAAATTAATGTATTATCATTAGAAAAATAAATATAATTAAAAAATATTTAAAGGAATGAACAAGTATGAAAACACTTAATTTTTATCTAACAAAACATAACTTTTGTGGCAGATAAAAGTCGCATATTTGTTTCTCCTACTTTTGGTGGTGTGTTTTTGATAGGGGTGTAAATGAACCAAACTATTCGTGAGCTACTAGGATCTCGGCTCGATAAAAGCTCGTTCGAGTTCGTTTAGTAAAGCTCGTTTATTAAATGAACCAAACTTGAGCATCATAGTATTCGACTCGTGAGCAGGCTCGTTAGCTAAAATTAGTAAGAAATATAAAATAATTACTTTTATAAAAATAATATTCTTATGATTTAACAGTAACAATAATGATAAATCTATCTAATAATGAAAAAAAATTAGAATTTGAGCATGAATATGATATTTTTTTTGGAATAAATTACATTTTCTTCAAAATAATAATGAAAATCTTAAATATATTCTAAATTTAGAAAGTTCGTTTAGGCTCGATAAAAGCTCGATAACGTTCGTGAACATCAAAATATTCGATAAAAAAGCTCGAAGTTCGACTCGAAACTAAACGAGTCAAACTTGAGCACTGCACTACTCGACTCAGTTCGATTACACCCCTAGTTTTTTATACTGGTAGAGTAAAGCTTTCATAAAAATAAAATAAACTAAAGATAGATAATAATGCATTATCAAAGTCAAACAAATAATAATTAAGTAGCACGTCACAAAATGGATGCACATTGAATAGGGACAAATTACGCAGCAACAAAATTTAATTAAGGATTAATAATAGCAAAATTATCAATCAACAAAGTGACAAATTCGGTTTCATCACGAAAGCTATGTTATAAATAAAATCCTGTGACCAAGCTATGATAGGGCTCGGGAGACTCGCTTCCATGAAAATATAATCGATCTTTCATAATGCTTGAACTCTATAGTATTTATTCTTGTTTAATAAATTAATAATTATTGGTCCTGAGATTAGAATTGATGCACAACAGGTTTTAACAGGATAGCATGTTATAAACTAATTATTGTTCACTAGTTTGTATTTCAGAAAATGTTTTGCATTGGGAGTTGAGGTTAAATCAAGTCTCAACTTTCAAGTATACTTCAACACAGAGAATGTGTTGAGTTTTAAATTCTTGCAAGAAGATAAATAAAGCGGTAAAGTGCAAAAGAATTTATAGAGGTTCGGAGCCTAAAGTCATACGCCATCTCTTTAGACCGAAGATTGAAAATCACTAAATTTTTCAAGAGTACAAAGAGATCATGTTCTATAGCTAATTGGTAGATATTAGTGTCTACCAGTCCACTAGCTCACTCGCCCAGACCTTCGTCTTCCTTCTGGCTTCGCAAACTTTGAGTGTGGGCGCACCACGCAGTCTTCTCTTCTGGAGTTTGGAGCTTTAACATTCTTCCCGGAACCTTTGAACTCGTGGCTAGACGCCCGTGAAAGTTCCTGCTTGGAGATGAATAGAATCTACTGTGTTCTTACTTGGAGAGTAAGAAAACTAAGAAGTAAGTCGAGCTGAGAGATAATCTGGATATTGTCCAATCTAACGCCTCTCCTTTCTGCGAAGAACAAGGTGTTTTTTCTAAACATCTGTACGTACTCTGTTCTTTTATAACACAAGATGTTGACTTTTTGTCATGGGTCAGAACGACTTAGAGTGATTCGTCACTCTAAGGAATCCAAACTGGTTGAGCACCAGTTCTCCAAACTTTAACTAATCTTCATTCTTAAAGTCTGGTCTTGAAAAATATTCCTCTAACTTGCCTTCTTTGTCTTTGTATGTGAGTAGGAATCTTGTTGTGGAAACTGGTCTTGCAGGCTTGAGAAAAATCAAGTTGGTGTCTTCCGCCAGTTCTTCTGAAGGTCAGTTCCAAATTAGTAGGCAATCCCAAACTGATAGCCAGTTCCAATGTCTCCTCATGTGGTTCAAACTGGTGGATCAGATCGTGGATCCAGTTTGTCTTGATCAGCCTTGTTACAATTTAATGATAATTCTATTCATGACTTTACAAGTTTCGTACAAACTAAAGTTATTTCAGAGATTTTCTGTTAGAAACTGAGTTTCAGTTTTCTTCCTAATTTGATGATTTGATGTGTCAAAACTTACTTTAGTGATAAGTTTCTAGTGTATTCAAATGTAATCATTGTATATGATTAATTGAGTTATAATAGTATAGAAACTTAGATGCTAAAAATCGAGCAAGTGATCAAAAACTTAATTTCTGATGATGAAATCCAAGAAGACAGAGCTCGAGATATTAAGAACCAAGTTTCTGAACTTAAAGAGAAAAATCACTATAATATCCTGTCTTATTTATTGCTTTATTAAGTTTCTGTACTAAGTTTACTTGTATATTTATAACCTTCAATATTTGGCTAAGTATTGAAGTGTATATTTGAATTAAAACTTAAAACTTACAGAGCTAAACTGAATTTTCTCAAAACTGAAAACTGAGTCAAAATTTCAGAGCAAGTGCGAGATTTATTAATTTATATTGCATATATTATTTCTCTGATTTTGAGACCAACACTTTCTGAACTGGTAATTTCTATATAATTTTTAACACATCAAAACATACAATATAAGATAGAAATGCTACCTATAAATAATACTATTATTATTACTTAGAGTATGTGTGTAAGGAATATTATGTTTGCATAAATTTGGACTCCGAATGATATTTACTATTTTTCTAACAGCACGATGCACCACTAAGTCTAAGTTTATTCTGTTAACAAAGTTTAAATGTTCTCACATATTTTTTAATTTTAAGAATTAAAGAATTCGATTCGCTTAATTAATAATTTAATTATAAGGGCATAATTAAATTCAGTTTGTGGATTTCTCCGAATCATTTTGTGGGCTAAAAAAATACTATGAGATGCTTTAAAATGATTGAATTTTTATTAGATCACATATATTTCAATGTCCATCATAATACCATATATAAGAATTAATGTACCCACAACTAATATAACAAGGCAACATCTCAAATGAGACGGTCTCATCATATTTAATTGTGAAACGGACTTAATCCTACCCATATTTTCTAAATAGATCTTTTAATGAATATTTCCCAGAATATAAATCAATTTCCTCCTCCTTCCCGCAGCACAACTTTCCTCCCCAACTTTTATTTCATAAATTGTGCCTTCTCCAGCCCTACTTCTCCTCCACCTTTTGCGACACCATCACCTTCTTCTCCTCCGCCGTCGACACTCCGCCACTATGCTACTCCTCCGCCGTCGATGATTCTGCAATGGTGGAAATTGAATTGAATGTTGTGCTGTCCAACATTGATGAAACTTCATACCTTATGAATCATACATCATCTCTTGCACTTAAATCTTTGTGGAATTCTGGGTTTACGTTTTGTGATTCCAAAACCGATCCTTCTCTCATCGTTGGAGTCTCTTCTAACTCCACTGCCACTTCCCTCTTTGTCGGCCTGCTATTCCCATTCAAGTACAGGCACCTCCGCGCCAGCTTGCTAAACTCCTTCCCAAATGATGTATTCCTTTACTGCAAATGATGTATTCCTTTATTGTAAATGATGTATTCAGCAATTAAGTTTTTTTTTTTATTCTCAAATAATGTATTCATTTACTGTAAATGATGTATTCATTTAATTTAAATGATGTAATTCATTTTAAACTATTTTTACTCTGTCCCCTATATTTTAAATTTAAATGAGTATGTGTAGTGGAGGGGAATTCCGGATCTTGTAACGCCACCGGTGAAGAAGCAAGTATGCGACTGTGAAAAAAACCCCGAAGAAAATGCCATTGGTAAGCTTGAGCGGGAGCAGGAGAGTATCTGATGCTTTAGGGGATGATGGCTGGTAATCGGCGACGGAGGGAGCAGAGGCGGAAGGAGGAAGAGGTTTGGCCGGCCTCCGTCAGATATCCATAAGCGGCGACGGGGAGATGAGTGGGGTGTGATTTGGGAGAAGGAGAAGGAAGAGAGAGAAGGGGTGTGTGTGTGAGGGGGCGGGGGAACGATGGTGTCGGTTGGTTCCTTTTTAGTATATGAGTAATTGAGTATAGATCTTGATCCGTCTCACAATAAAAAATAGTGAGACCGTCTCTCAGGAGACCAACTCATATAACAATATAATATAAATAATAAAATTAATTTTAATTATTTTCAACATACTTAATTTATTGTAACATCAATTATAGACAAATTAACTAGTGTCCAAAATCGATATTGGAGCGTTTTTGTTTATTACCATATTATTCGAATAACTAAAATTTATTTGGTTCAATTCAATTTTTAATTTTTTTTGGTTTCTTATGTACCTTAGTATTTCCTTTAATTTTTGAACTGTCAATACAGGAGAGAGAAACACAAATTTCGGAATCCTGCCACCAAGAAGCCCATGTTTTTTGCTTTTGTAGTATTACTATATGTATTGGGCCTTAGGCCGATGGACTTGTAGTTGCTTCATCTTTCTTTTGGGCTTTTGCATCCTCATACTCATTCATATTCATATCAGTCAAATTAATCAATAATATTTAAACGTCTCATAAATTATATCAGTTTAATTATTCTTTCAAAATATATTCAAATTATTTAATTGGATGGGTTTACAGTATTCATTCGATGAATCATACAAATAATAAAAATTAATATACCGTAAATGTGTTCCAAAAGCCATTAACTATAAATGGGAAATAAGTTGGCAAATAATAACTATATGTGAATAGAGTAGAGCTAAAATACACTACAAAGTTGCAATCATTTGATTGCAAATAAAATCAGTTTGCCCTTTTTCAAATGAGATTAGTGAAATTAGTTTTATTTTTTCCCCTTCAAACTTTATATTAAATATATGTATAAATCTCGAATTAATTGTTAAATTTGTCAAGACAAACTTAATTCAACTTTTAGGAATCGCTCTCATATAAAGCATCGATCATCCTAGTTTTATTAGCTGTAGAATTGGTTATTATGGTTAAAATAGAAGTACCTTCCTATACCTTTTTTAAAGAAAAATTATCTAAATTTGTGCAATCACACAATTATTTACTTTTTGAAAAGCATGTAAACAAACAAAAGAGGTGAAATCATCCATCACCGTATCAACTTTCTCGATTAACACTTTTTTCTTCTTCGGACTAGTGAACTACTAAAACTATTGTTATCGTAATCTTGCATGAGAAATCCATCATTGAGCTTGATCAGCTCTAATACTATATTAAAATTTTATTTTTTCCTTATAAAATTAGTTTGAAAAAAAATAGACTTTCACCAATATAAGGTAATATACGCCTAGGTCTCCCATTAATATAAAATATTTTAACAATCTTAACTCTATATTTTAAGTCTATAATGGTTGATGGACGACTTCTATGATGATTCTGATTAATATTTTTGATTAAATGAAAATAAATGTCGAGTAATTGTTAATGAAATTATTAAAAGAGTATACTATTACGAGGTATTACCCAATGGGTCGAGGCATTACGAATGATATAAGTATCCGTTTAGGGTGAGCTCCATTCCATTCACACAACGAGACAAATAACTATGAGGACAAAACTGAGAAAAATATTATCACTTTTTTAATTGGCGTATCCGCATATATATACTCCACTATTCAACTATAGCATTGTAGTGATTTTATAAGTAGGGATGTTAATTAACTTGAAATCGGTAGATTGATTCGATTAAATTCACCTAAAAAGTAGTTCAGTGTTGAAATATTTTGACAAAAAAAAAAGAAAGAAAAGAAATTAGTCTCTACTTAATAGTCCAAGACTTGATACTCGATAAAGATGAGCCCAAAAATCCAAAAGATCTGCCAGCTTAATTTTCCTTATGAATATTCTTTAGGATAATTCTATTCACAGCCACAAAATTTCTCATTGTAGCCTCCATAAATTTATTAAATATAAAAAATAATTAATTAGACTAATTTGCCCTTTACCCCTATATTAAACCCTAAAATCAATCAAAGCCCCCATTTTGATTACATAAAAAGTTCGTTTGAAATTTTGGTTTATCGTTTTCAAATCAATCCATCGGGATGTTCATATCATAATTCATTTTATACGTCTTCTTTTGTAACTTTTTAAGGAAAAATTCATCATCTCAACATTTAATTTTGGGAAAAATGTTGTTAACTTTTCTTATGGAGAAATCATTGTGAAACTTTCATAGCTACAAAAGTTACTGTCAAAATAAATAAATAAACAAGATTATATTTTTTAATAGTGATAATTAGAATTTTTAAGCAGAACATACGGTAGATAATCATAGATTGGATTATGCTTAAAATAAGAAATAATTTTAAAATAATTGAAAATTTTGTATCATATTTTATTGGTAGAACATTTATGGATTTTTTTTAATAAATTAATGTCATTTAGTCTGCTAAAGCCTCACGGAGTGAAGGGGGCTTTGATTTACTTTAGGATTTTATGCGGGATAAAGGGCAAAAACGTCTAAATAATTAATATTTATATTTTATGAATTTATGGAGGCTATAAGGAGAAATTTTGAGGCTGTGATTAGAATTACCCATTCTTTATAATATACCAAGTTTTTTTCTTGAAATATATTACAAAAATCTACTTCTAATAATTAAGTTCATATTATTTAATTGGGTTTCAAGTTATATAGATGTATTTAGTTCAAATATTTTTTAATATACCAAAATTTAAATATTATTTATTCATGAAGTTAAAATATTATTAATATTCAAATTAAGGAGTATGTGTTTTGACATTTCTTATAAAAGAGAATAAATATTTATACAACTTTCTTGTTTAGAAAATTGGAAGAGAGAAAAAACATTTAATGACCTAAAAATTATATAAAATATTAAAAGTAAAAATAATTTATAACAAAACTTGCCCAAAAACAAAGGATTAGAGTCGGTGGCGGAGTTGGGGGTTTTTGGGTACATTTGTACACCAAAATAATTTTTTTTTATAAATTTATATATTTTTACTATAATTTATAGTATTTTTAAATATTATTTATATATATTTTTATATAATATACCTCCTATTTATTATATTTTTATATTGTACCCCAATTTTAATTTTCTGGATAAGCCAATTTAGAGTTGGGATAAAAAAATTTAGCTCATAAAAATCTCAACATAAATTGACCGGACGGAATAATCCGCACAATTTGATAAAGACTAACCTGGAATTTAATGGCTTATCCGATTAGCATCTCTGTTTATTACTCCCTCCGTCCCATTTATTTCGTCCTGTTTTAACTTGCACGAATGTCAAAATTCATTTATGAATATATTAAATATTTGAACAAATTTTATGAATTACTCTTATTTAGCAATAACTATTAATAATAACTCTATTAATTATGTTCAATTTATAAGGGTAAATTTGTAAATACATGCAAAAAAAATACTCCCTCTGTTCCATTTATTTGGTCCTTTTTTAACTTGCACGAATGTCAAAACTCATTTATGAATACATTAAATATTTGAACAAATTTTCTGAATTACCCTTATTTAGCAATAACTATTAATAGTAACTCTATTAATTATGTTCAATTTATAAGGGTAAATTTGTAAATACATGCAAAAAATAATACTAAATTTAAATAATGGACCATATAAATGGAACACCTCAAAAAGGAAACATGAACCAAATAATCGGAATAGAGGGTGTACTAAATTTAGATAATAAATCATAAAAATGGGACACCCAAAAAGGAAACATGGACCAAATAATGAGGACGGAAGGGAGTAATATATATATATACCCGTAGGGATGTGATCCAGTGAGAACCACTGTTACCATAAAAAATAAAAACCAATCTCGGCCGTAGATCTTGCTCAATCAACGATCCAGATCTAATAAAAAAATGCGGGCATTTTTTCCCCAAAAACCTGCATTATTGGGCAATTTAGTCTTTTCGCTTTTAATTAAAATTCGCCTTTGAATTATAACCTTCTTAATACAAATACAACGTACATGCATTATAGAGTTCACAAACTATCATTATATAGAGAAGATACTATCATTATATATTATCCCTCTAATTTCACACGAATACACAAATATTACTAATATGTGTAATAATTCAAAGCAATGAGTTTCATCAAACAAAGCAGACCTGCATTATATAGTTTATGGACTATCATTATATACTACAAATATTATCATTATATGTTGAACTTAAAAAATATGTTAATATAATTCAAAGCAGTGGGTTTCATCAAACATAGCAGACCTGCATTATATAGTTTATGGACTATCATTATATACTACAAATATTATCATTATATATCATTATATGTTGAACTTAAAAAATATGTTAATATAATTCAATGTGTTTTTTCTTCTTTAATTAATTAAAAATAAATGTGCAAAAGCAACGTAAATTGTGGCTTGCGAATAAAATTGTAATTAAATCAGAATTAAAGCAAGTTACAATCGCTCATTGAACCTCTTCTAGAAACATCACAAGTTGCAAGAATGAGGGTTGACAAATAACAATACAATACAATAATAGCAATACAATCCATTGTGGAACAAACAAGGGACATAATCTCCTCAATCATCAATCTCAACATAGCTAGCTCTCAATCTTATATAGAGTTGATGTAAATAGCTAGTTGAGGTCAAGGAAGGCTTTGGCCAATGGATGCTTAGTCTGTGAGAGATGGTGAGCCTCCAAGATCTCAACAATCTCACATTGCCAACAAGGCACACCACATCACATATCCTCTACATCTGCTTGGTGCTGTGTTATCACACTTTGGAACAAACAAATCTGTACAGAAAAACCATGAATTAAAATTGAAACTTATAACATATGATGCAAGATTCATAACTATATAATGCATGTATTTACACTATATAATGAATTCTCATAACGGAACAGAACCTCCATAAACTAATTATAACTGACTCACATATAATGCAACTATTACAAAACAATAATGCAAGCCATAATATTATATAATGCAGATATAAATTTTTTTTGAAAGTACGTACACTAATAATCACTTTTTCAAATATAACCTAAGTACTACAAATATATAATGCAAGATTCATAACTATATAATGCATTTATTTACACTATATAATGAATTCTGATAACGGAACAAAACCTTCATAATCTAATTATAACTGGCTCACATATAATGCAACTATTACAAAACAATAATGCAAGCCATAACATTATATAATGCAGATACAAAATAAATTTGAAAGTACGTAACTCTTTCAGATATAACATAAGTACTATAAATATATAATGCAATTCATAACGATATATAATGCACATCTTCAAATTAAAAAATTAAGAGTGAAAACACCAAACCATAAACAGCAACTACGAAACCTAATTCAAAATCTGGAAACAAATCATCAATAACCCATACAATGAATCTTCGATTCTATCACCGTAATCTGGAACAAAAAATAACGGATTCTATTACGTAACAGATGGAATTTATCAATTCTTACCTTTCAAAGGATCCATAACTCGCCGACGACGATGACGAACACAGACGACGAACACAAATAATAACGAACACAGATGATGACGAGCAAATTTCACAGTGAGAATGAATGAAGAAAATATATAATCACAGAAGGAATGAAGATCGCAGATCGCAAAGGAAAGAAATATCGCAAGATTTAAATTAAGATTCTAAAAAAATTTGAATTCATGTAAGTACAAAATTACCCCTCATTTTACAATAATGAAAGTCAATATAAACAATAATGAATAGCGGGCGAAATTAAATATAAACTGTTGATTTCATGATTTGGACGGATAAGATTAGTTCTTATTTTCACATGGTAAGACTGGTTCTCATATGATCACTCCCCTATACCCGTATACATAACTTGCAAATTTCGAAGAGATATAATATATTGAACTGGTCATATATCCATGTGCACTTAATTAATTGAAAATTCATAATATATATTAGTAGTTTAGAAGCTCGTAATACCTCCAAAACTGCATATTATTTTCCCAACAATTCGTCAATTCCCATGCATCATAAAAAAAAATATATATATTATTTTGACACGATATGATTAATTATTATATCATATTTTGGATTAGTTGTTGACTAATTGTGTTTCATATTATACAATATTTTGACACGAAATGATTGATGGCAAAGTTAGCAGCGTTTTTCAAGCTAAGATATTTTTAAAGGTTACTTGTTAATAATTCAAACTATAATAAAATTCTTAAATGCGAGAAGAAAATACTATTTTATATAGTATGGATAAGAATATAGAAGATATAATAATAAAAGCAAATTCTCAGATGAGACGGTCTCATCATTTTTATCGTGAGACGAATTTAATGAAATGATGTATTTCTTTATTGTAAATAATGTCTCGCCATTTTTATTGTGAAACGGAAAATGATGAGTTTCTTTATTGCAAATGATGTATTTCTTTGTTGCAAATAATGCAATTTTTAAAAATA
This sequence comes from Plectranthus barbatus, assembly GCA_026898455.1. NCBI lineage: Eukaryota > Viridiplantae > Streptophyta > Magnoliopsida > Lamiales > Lamiaceae > Plectranthus > Plectranthus barbatus. The sequence continues at coordinate 1,407 of JAPKLW010008606.1, read as the reverse complement.
AAATAATGTATTTAATATATTAAAATAATGTATTAAGGTCCGTCTCACAATAAAAAAATGTTGAGACCGTTTATGAGGAGACCAACTCAATAATAAAAAATATTTTATACTCATTTAAGATAGTGTAGTGTTTAAAAATTCATTTTTATCTTGTTTTGAACAAAATAAGGATGAATGTACATTAACTTCTTTTATTTCTTTGAAAATATTTAAATAATAAAGATTTTACTCATTTCTTCGTCAGCCTACTACTCCAAAAAAAAAAAAAAAAAACAAAAACTTTCATCTGATTTTATTAAATGAAAGAAATTCATAAAAATTATAAATTCATTATTTTTTCTCTTTAAAGACATCATATCAATATTGATCTTATTTTATTATTTTTATATCTTAATACATATATCCATATACACAAACATGCAATAAACAATAATATATATTTACCACTTTTGTTTTGGTGGGTCAAAGTGTAAAAGTCATCTTATTAATTATCTAGATTCACTTTCAGTACGATCATAAAATGTAAAGTCTTGTATATGTATTTTTATTAAGTTGTAAACTGAAGCTGATCTGAAGACCAGACTGATAAATCAGACTGGGATGCACAAGACTCAAAGAGACAAAGGTTCAAACTGAACTTGCAAGTCTGGGATACATGAGTCTGGAACTGAAAAGTTTAGAATACACCAAGTATGAAATTGACCAGTCTGGAACTCACCATTCCAGATACCAAACTTACCAGTCTGGGAACCAAGCCTAAACTGATTGATGACATCACCAACATGAACTTGTAAGTATGATGGCTTCAATATGGAATTCTAGTTCCAGTCCCGGTGCATAGAGACAAGAAGAATGTCTAGAGGAACATACTAGCAAGTACATACTTTAAGGATAGGAGATTCTTTAAAGTGGACTTCAGTCTTGATTCCTTGGACTTGCCAGTCCAAGATTCCTCGAACTGACCAATACTGTCATTCTAAAAAAAGGTGAACAGTCGCAATCCATGCCAAAAAAAGGGCCGAAAAACGAGAAAAGCATTGTACCTTTCTGGAAAAGGCTACCTACCGCGCAGAATGTTTAGAACATCGGAGTGGTCGAAAATTCGATGTGTCTAATGGCTAGAAAATTCAAACCTTCAATTTCTCCCCTATAAATGCTGGAGGATCTCAACAAAAGAAGGTTACCGAACACGAACCAAGCTTACGAAATTTCAAAAACCCAAAACTCTGTCAATTTGTATTCACGACCGTTCGAGGCTTTCTAAGCTCATCTGTGTGTCACTGCTGTGAACACGAGACTTAGAATTTCTAAGTTCTTGAGTTATCCTTTGGTAATATTTCTCTCCAAGAAAAATTACAACAAAGACCAGGCGAGTGAGATTGTGGATTGGTGGACAAGGCATTCACC
>JAPKLW010008605.1:0-13131 GCA_026898455.1 Plectranthus barbatus | reverse complement strand
CGCGCTATACATGGGTAAAGCTTCTCAGAACCAAGGATGAGGTGAAGATCATTCTTCCAGAGTTGATCATCCAAGCTCAGAAGCAGCGCGAAGCAGTAGTGAAGCGAATTCGTTCGGACAATGGGACTGAATTCTGCAACGGTCCGCTGATGGATTTTTGCGCGGAGGCCGGGATCAAGCATGAGAGATCTACTCCAAGGCAACCGCAGCAGAATGGACTGGCAGAACGTAGGAACAGGACGCTGAAAGAAGCGGTCCGGTCCATGCTGGCTGAGTCCGGCTTGGGACAGAGTTTCTGGGGAGAAGCGTTGGTGACTGCCTGCTACACTCAGAATAGAAGCGGGATCAACGACAGACTCCAGAAAACTCCCTACGAAGTGTACTTTGGTCGTAAGCCTTCTATAGCTCATCTTCGTGCATTCAGTTCACCATGTTATATCCATAATAATGGGAAGTCGAAGTTAAATGCTTTCTCGCCTAAGGCTGATGAGGGTGTGTTTGTCGGATATGGACATCCCTCTCACAAGGGCTATAGAGTATTTAACAAGACTACCCAGCTTGTGGAAATAACATGCAATGTTGTTTTTGATGAAGCTACTTTAGTGCGCAGGACCTTACGCCAACTGGCTGAAGATGTTCCCGAGGTCGAGGATGTCAGCAACCAGTTGGGCAGGAATTCTTCCGATGCTCAACCAACTGGTTCGACTAGACCTATGAATGGATCTTCTTCTCAACCAGTTACCTCAGGTGCCCATCAGCAACCTGAGAGGGTCGGTGATGCAAATGACCTTGCTGAGACCTTACACTCAATCTCCCTGAGTGGACCTAGCAACAATCTAGGGGGAATCCCTACTGGCCTTTTTGAAGAAGAAGGCAGTATTGGACCAGCTGGAGTGGATGTTCCAGCTGATGCTGACAACATTGGTGGAGGTTCAGACAACCAGTCAGAAGGTGATGCTGATGAAGTTGTTCCAACTGGTGAAGGTCCAGCACCAGCTGATGTTGCAGCCCCGACTGGTGGAAATGTGGAAGCACCAGTCGTCAGGACAGATGAACCTAGTTCACAGCCGGCACCAGCAGTCGCTGGTCCTCCCAAATGGCTGAGAGATCACCCATCCGAAGCTATTCTCGGTGATCCGGAAGGTTCAGTTAAGACTCGACACGGCAGTGCGCTCCTGAGTTGTTTTATCTCTCAAATGGAACCTACTTCCATAGGAGTGGCGCTCGAATCTGCCGATTGGATCAATGCCATGCAAGAGGAGCTTGCTGAATTCACTCGCAATGATGTTTGGGACTTGGTGGAGAGACCATCACATCAGTCAGTGATTGGCACCAAGTGGGTTTTCAAGAACAAGCGAGATGAAACTGGCACTGTGGTCAGAAACAAAGCTTGTTTAGTCGCCAAAGGTTACAGGCAGTGTGAAGGGATCGATTTCGATGAGACCTTCGCACCAGTTGCCAGAATGGAGGCGATACGGCTGTTCCTTGCGTATGCAGCGTATCACGGCTTCACAGTATTCCAGATGGACGTGAAGAGCGCCTTCTTGAATGGCGAGCTAAAAGAGGAGGTTTATGTCGAGCAACCTCCAGGCTTTGAAGTTGGCACCAAGGTGTACAAGCTGAGAAAGGCCCTGTATGGATTGAAACAGGCGCCCAGGGCTTGGTACGAAACGCTGTCACAATTCCTCACCAGCAATGGATTTCGGAAAGGGAAGATTGATAGAACTCTCTTTCTTCTCAAGGATGGTGGTGACATGCTAATGGTGCAGATCTATGTAGATGACATCATATTCGGATCAAGGAATATAACTCTTTGTGAGAAGTTTTCTCAACTGATGCAGACATCATTTCAGATGAGCATGATGGGCAAGTTAACATACTTTCTCGGACTCCAGGTCCAGCAGTCAGCTGATGGAATTTTTATCAGCCAGCGGAAGTATACGAAGGACTTAATCCAGAAATATTGCCCAGAGAAAACTAAGTCCCTCAGAATACCTATGAGCACCAGTTGTCAGATATTTCTTGATGAACAAGGTGAATCAGTTGATCCTACCATTTACCGAGGAATCATTGGATCACTTCTCTATCTCACAGCCAGCAGACCCGACATTTCTTATTCAGTCGGAGTGTGTGCCAGATTTCAAGCAAATCCGAAGAAGTCACACATGGAAGCTGCCAAGAGGATAGTGAAATATCTGAAGGGGACTGAATCTCTCGGAATATGGTATCCCAGGAATGATGAGCTTACACTCATTGGATATTCAGATTCAGACTTCGCTGGATGCCGTATTGACCGAAAGAGTACCAGTGGTACGTGTCAGTTTCTAGGACACAAGCTAATCAGTTGGTTTAGCAAGAAGCAGCACTCAGTTGCTACATCTACCACTGAGGCTGAATATGTTGCCGCTGCCAGTTGCTGTGCTCAAATAATTTGGATCAAGCAACAACTGGAGGATTATGAAGTGAACACTGGCTGTGTTCCTATCTATTGCGACAACAACAGTGCTATGTGCATCACGAAGAATCCGGTTCATCACTCCAGAACCAAGCACATAGATATTCGACATCACTTCATTCGTGATCATGTCGAGAAGAAGGATGTCAGCGTGGACTATATCAGAACTGAAGATCAACTGGCTGACATCTTCACCAAGCCACTGCCAGAAGCAAGATTCAAGGAGTTGTGCATCAAACTCGGTCTTATGGAGATTGATGTGAGCCCCAATGATGAGGAAGAATGAGTCCCAGCTCTCATTCTGTTCTTGATCTTCTGGAGGACGCTGATTACGACTAAGTCCAAGCTCTTAGTTGTTTTTATTTAAGTGGTATCTCTATCTAACAAGTGGTGTCTACTGGCGGAATCTTGCCAGCATAGACCATCAGTTGAAGCGAAATTGGGTCCCAGCTCCCAATTCCAAGAGAAGAGAAGATTATGCGGAATAAAATTGAGTCCAAGCGCTCAATTTTCCATCTTTCCAGTTGCCAGCTGATAACTGATGGAAGTTTGCCAGCCGCAAGTACTATCAGCAAGTGGTATCAGTTGCTAACTGATGAAGAGGCCAACCAGTTAGGGGGAAGTATGCAACTGGTATATGCTACTGATGACCAGTCATACCAGCTGTCTCAGAAAAGGCGGGATTGTTCAAATCGAAGTAGCGTGTACAGCCCTCAGAATTTAATGCGGCATTTAATGCCACATTTAATGTGCACAGTGGCTGCGCAGTCCGACGTTTGGTTGCCACCAATCGCTGAGCGCCACGTCAGCACACGACGTAGCCCACGTCAGCACGACCGCGCACGTCGTACAGGGAACCGGGCCTGCTGATGACCGTCGATCCCCGCTTGCTGAGCGTTGATCCTGGTCGTCTGATCTTGCATGGACTCGAATATAAATACTCGAGAACCCTCATCGGATTATCCCTTACAATCCCAAATTTCAGAACCCTAAATCTGTTCATATTCCTTCAACTTTCCTTAAGATTTCTTCTGAAATTATGGCTTCATCTTCTCAACCTCCAGCTGATAACCCTCCATCTACGTCTACATCTTCTTCGTCTGGTTCACCAGACTTACCTGTTGCAGAGGCCCACATGCCGACTTACACTGGCATCACACAGATGGACGATATAGACTACACACTTCCATTCGCCCGCCTGGTTCAGTTGAACAAACCAGCGACCAGGGCTCAGCTCTCGAACGCGCAAATCAGGGCGGCGCAAGTTCAGAAAGAAAAAATTCTGAACGAGAAGCTGGCGCGCAAGAATTTTGGAGCGGAGTTGATCGAGATGATCGACCGGGAAGGCCTTCGACAATATCTGACGGCAAGGCCCGAGACCTTCCATCCGCATATGGTGGCGGAGTTCTATGCACGGGCTGTGATTGCTGACGGGAGGAAGTCCTTCACCACTTCCGTCTTCGGCCATCTGATCACTGTCAGCGCCGAATACCTCGCCGACTTGTTCGGATTGAGGAACGAGGGAATGGAGATAGCCACCTACTTCCACAACGATGTAGAGGAGTTCAGGAGGCGGTGGGCTCAGTGGAAGAGGGAGGGGGTGACGAGTTTTCGCACTGGAATGCGGAAGTCGGAGATGGACGACTGGTGGCAGATGGTGTGCGACATCGTCGTCAGGATGCTGCAGTGCGAAGTTGGCTCATATGCTGAGTTGAGCCTGCGCAAATTCTCCGTGATGTGCGCGCTGGTGGATGGAGTGGAAGGGAACTGGGCCGAGTTCTTTTTCGGGAGACTGCTGGAGAATGTTGATCGGAACATCAACATTCCAATTGATGGGACGTTCGCTCACTCCGTATCCTTTGGGCTACGGATCAGCCATATTTTGGAGATGGAGATTGGAGATGGAGTGGACCAGGGGGAGCAACTGGTGAGTTCGGATTTCATTCCGCCCACCAAGGAGCAGGCAAAGCTGCCCCGCCCTGACTACCATAAGCCGCGGAGGCTGACGGGAAAGACAGCAGTCGACCCAGCTGAGGTTGTTTCTGAGGAGGACTCAGAAGACCTGGGAGAGCAAGTGCCAGCTGTGGCTCTCCCGCTGACAGCTGAGGCAAGGGCAGCGCTGAAGAGGAAGATGGAGACGCAGTCTCTCTTCGAGACCATGGAAGGCGCGGTGGCTGAGGCGACTGGTATTCACCCACGAGACGTACAACTTGTACCAGTCACCAAGAAGCCTACCCACAAGAAGCCCAAGACTTCCCAGCACCAGCAGCCCCCGCACGCCGTGGCATACAATCCAGAATCTGGGAAAATCTCCATCCCAGTCAAGAAGAACTTACTAGGGCTGACTGAGGAAGAGACGCTGGAGAAGATGACTCGCAAGCGCAGGCGAGTCATGACCAAGGCGCAGAAGGCTGAGGAGCACGCCAAGAGGGCAAGAAGTGCTTCCTTGGTGAGGAAGAAGCAGGCCAAGTCAAGGCTCCGGGCTCTGCTGGCGAAGCAGAAGAGAGAGGCGGAGCTGGCGGCCAGGGATGAGCGCTTTGCTCAGATCAAGGCTGAGACTGAGGCCAGGCGCCAGGAGGAAATAGAGGAGCAACTGAGGCTGGCGACCAGGGGCAAAGAAAAAGCCCATGAAATTCCGAGTGCCAGCCAATCCGCACCAGCACCGCCAGGCGAGCTCCTACCTGAAGAAACTTTTGAACGCCTGCTGGTGATGGGCGCTGACAAGGATGTACTATCCCTTGTGGATGAGTACCAGCCGGAGGAGGAAATCGCTGATGTCCCTCCACCCGTGCAAGGGGGTGGTGGAGGTGACGACGTCCCACTGGCTGCGCAAGGGGAAGCCAGTGGAGGAGCTGCAGAAGTCCCGCTGGCTGCGCAAGGGGAAGCCAGCGGAGGAGTAGAAGAACGGGCGACCATCCCGGTAAAACTGGCGGATTCTTCTGAGGATCAGGAGAAGGTAGTGGTGGAGGAGCAAGCCAGTGAAATGGAGGTAGAAACTGGTGGCAAGGCTGCTGACAAGGCTCCAATGATCAATCTTGAAGAAGATGAGGAGCAGCCACCAGTAGTCCAGCGCTCTTCTATCCAGAGGATGGAGCCCAAGGATTTATTTCCCGATTTCGAGGCTGAGCTTAAAGCTCGTGCCAGTCGCCCCCATTCCTCAGATGCTTCGACATCCACATCCGGGCGACCAGCGGCATCCTCCTCGACACCAGCACGTGCAGAGCCCCGTCACAGGCAACCTTATACGCTGGGTGTCCACCATTACCATCAGATTGATGAGGAGACCTACGAGGCGCAAGTGACAGGAGTCCATAGGTGGGAGTGTCGCGGGGAACTGGCATTCTACAACTCAAGGGTGCCAGAATTCTCCATGTTCCATATCATCCCCACCAGCGGCCTTCCCCACCAGTCAGTCTACGCCATGAGGATATATGACTGGTGCTTGCCGTTGCAGCCAGTAGAGTACTTCAATCGTACTCTGTACGAGTATGCTGCGAATATCACAGTAGAAGTGGAGGATGTCGTCGATGAGGAGTTATTCGACGACTTCCAGGATTTGTGGAGGGAGAACGCGGATCTCTTCCTGGAGCTCCGGCGGTGGAAAATTTTCGACCGGTGCCACCGCCGGCTGACGGTGGAGAAGAGGGCGGTTCTTTATGCCAGGCTTGGATTGGGTTACTGGCGTGCGGAGGAGGAGTGGGCTAACTCCTTTATGGATACAGATGCTGATAGCCCCCAGCAGCTGTCGGTCAGGCGGATCAAGCGCCGTATGGAGAAAATTGCTACATACCGCAGGCTGACTGGTAGCTCCGGCCTTCCGCGACCAAGGAAAATCGCCATCCCTTTTCTCCAATTCCACCGATCCAGCCGTGGCTACCAGATGATATACGCGCTCAGACGCATTGAGATACTGGTAGCTCTCCCGACGATCCTTCCATACTTTGGCATTTTGTTCGACATGGCGGCCACTGCATTGCAGATTGATCATGTGGTGGAGGAGGATCCATCCCGCTCTTGGTGGCTGACCACTGCAGTCGCTGATGTTCCCAATGTTGTATCCCTTCAACACATCGACTGGCAGGTGGTGGAAGTTGATACACCAGCATCAGCTGAGATGCTGGTGGAGGAGTCAGCCGCAGAAGAGGAGTCAGCAACAGCAGCAACAGCAGTCCCAACAGATTCAGAGCAAGTCCCGCCAGCATCAGCTGAGATGCAGGTGGAGGAGTCAGTAGCAGCCGCTGCAGTCCCAGCAGAAGCATCAGCCGCTACAGAGCCAGTAGTGGAGAGGCCCACTGGAGCTGACACTGAGATGGCTGAGGCCTCATCTGATGTGCCCTCTACTTCTCTGGCGCTGTCAGCAGAGCCTCTCTCCGAGGTCCATCTGCCTGCGCAACTGGTTGCTCTCATTGATGCCAGGATGGACCAGCGCTTTTCTTCCTTCCGAGCAGAGATGGCCCAACAAATGGAGGCCTTCACCTCTGGGGTGAACTCCTCTTTGGTGCGGATCCAAGAGGGGGAAAGGGCGCGAGCAGTCGCTGAGGAGGAAAGGGCTCGGCTTGCTGCAGAAGAGCGTCGCATTGCTGCTGAGGTGCATTTGAAGAGGGAACAAGATATGGCGGCTCTTACAGAGATCTTGAGGAATTTAGCAAATCGCAGTCAATCACCTGGATCCTCATCTCAGCCATAAGTCTTGTACTCTTCATTTTTTTGTGTAAGTAATTTTGTACCAGTCTAGACTAGTCAGTTGTCCTTCCTGTACTTGTAATTTCACATCATTAATGGATTGATTACTGACGGGTTGACGACAATTTCTCATTGTCCAACCAATGTCTACTGATTTTTACTTACCAGCTGAACTTACACATTTTGTGTAATCAGCACCAGCACTCCAATTGATATTTTTTTTTAATTCTAACCTGGCTCAGATTCTTACTTCATAATTTAATCGAGCAATATCTCTCCCAGTTTGAGGGGGAAGATCCTTAGGTTAGAGCTGATGTGAGGAAGTATTTTCATGGGTTTAGATCTGATAGGTTTACTTGTAAAACCCTGAAATATTCTGTAACTTTCCTCATCAGCTGAGTGCTCGCTGGTTAGGCTTTGATCGCACCAAAAAGGGGGAAATTGTTGGGAAAATTATCTAAGTTTCCATTCCCCAGTTGATAGCTTAGATCTTTGATTTGGTGTTTAAGTGTTTTGGTGGATCAAACCCTAAGTCCAACCAGCGTCAGTTTGTCTCTAGAATAGCTCTAGTCTCAAATGTAAAGTCCTGTTTAGGTCTTTTGAGTTGTAAATCGTAGCTGATCAAGACTCATGCTGGCTACTATTCACCAGCATGAGATGTGCTTACCAGTTGAGAGAAGTCTCACCAGCAAAAGCGACTGACAAAGACTCATGCTGACACTGTTCATCAGCATGGAGTAGAGCTATTGACTGGTTACTGTTCACCAGCAGAATATGTGTTCTGGCTGACACTATTCACCAGCGGTGAAGCCACCAGTCACGGGAGATTCCAAGAAAGGGATAACATCAGACATATTGGTAGACTTAGATTGTGCAAGCGTAAGTCACCAGCAGAGACTGCCAGCACAAGATCACCAGAATGATCTACCAGTCGGATGTTACCAGCAGAATTCAAGATTCACTCTCCCAGTATCTTAGAGACAAAAAGAAGATTCGTCTGAGGAATATACTGACAAAGTATGACTTTAAGGGAGGATACCTTAAAGTCTATCAGTTCAAGACACCAGTTGCGATTCCTCGTACTGACGAAATAATGCCGTTCTGACACAAAGAGGTCTGTGTCAGAAAAAGCAGACACAGGTATGGCATTTTCCTGAAATTCCTACCTGCCGCCGTCTGAAGTACATCCGAGGACAGAGACCCTTTCCGGATGTGTCCAAACGGCTAGAAATTTGAATGGGATCCTGCGTCTATAAATAGGTCGGAGCTACCAACATTTAAGACGCTTGCACGCTGGCTTACACGCTTGCATCCTGAACATTCAATACTCTCCAACTACCGAAAGAACGAACATTCATTGCAAGCAAGCAAGCATCTTTCGAGGCTTTCTTTAAAGCTTTTCCGTGTGTTGATATCTTTCAAACACGAGACTTCAAGCTTCCTGCTTGTAAGTTTAGACCTCACTTGGTGTTCTTTCTCTCTCTGAGGAAGAACATAGCAGCTCTAGAGCCAGCCAGCTCTTGAGTTATTACGGGCATTCTGCCGCAAAAGGATCTACGTTCTTGGGAGAACTCAACACCCAACCAGTCAGAGGAGGAGGTTGAAGTGACGTGCTCGCACTCCATCCATCTGACGAGAGCTGAAGAAGGACAAGGACCGGGAGCGGTTGATCCAGTGGACTGGTAGACGGGGCATCTACCAGCTGGAGATAGATCGTAGGAACTTTGTACCTGATTGCTCTTATAGTGAATTTCCAGTGAGTCGACTGGAGAGTGGACGTAGACCAGTTGGTCGAACCACTATAAAATATCCTTGTTATTTACTGCTTTCAGCATTTACTCACTTGTTTAAAACCCAGTAACTGATTACTGGAGTATAACTGAAACTGGTCTATAACTTGTGCAAACTCAGACTTAAATTATTCTAAGTGTTGAGCTACCAGCTGACCAGCCAGTTGCCAGTCAGCTGAGTACTCACTGCCAGTTGACTTACCAGCTGACAAGGTCCCAGTCAGCTGAGTAACCAGCAGAGTGCAAGAAACGAATTAACACAGTTTCCGCTGCCAAGTTATACCCTGATAAACCGGGACCAACAAGTGGTATCAGAGCGGACGGTTCTTATAGACCGTTCGTATCTGAGTCGCTTAGGACCGTGATCCGCGTTTCCTTGCGCTCTCTTTTTGTTTGTCTGTCTGATTAGCTCAGGTACATTAAGATGAATAATCCGAAGCTACTCGACTACAAGTCTGTGAAGTATGATATATGGCGGAAGAGGTCGCTCATCTCTCTTAAGAGCATCCATCCAGAGATGAAAGATGTGCTGGAGACAGGGCCGATTGAGATAACCAAGATTCAGCACCAGCTAGGAGATCGTCCAGCAGCTGTGATCCCAAAGCCCCAAGACGAATGGACTTCTGAGGACAGGAAGAGGAATCAGTTGGATTCCATTGCTCACGAGTTAATCCTGGCTTCTCTTCCAGAGTCACTGATGGAAGAAGCCCTCCAGTTTGATAATGCCAAGGGAGTATGGGATTATCTTGATAGTTTATGTCAAGAAACTGACCAAATGAAACGCAACAAATTGCAGGTTGCAGTGGACAAATATGAGTCCTTCCAGATGCTGACTGGAGAAACCATCAAGGAGATGGAGGCGAGATTCAACGCCATTGTCAGCGAGCTGAAATCTCTGGGCAGAGAGTACGACAATGCTGATCTTAACTCGAAGATCCTATCCAAGATGCCTAAAGAAGATTGGTTCGTGAAGACGACAGCTCTGAAGGAAAAGGACCTATCCAAGATGACTCCCAAGGAGTTGTTTGCTCAGTTGCAGGCACACGAGTGGGACATCCAGATGGTGAACAAGAATGAGGCCATCAGGAATGTTGAGTCTTCCAGCATTAAAGCTCAGGACGAGGCGTACTTCGTCAAAAAGGACTTCAAGTGGAAGCACAAGAAGCCCTTCCATGCTGAGAGACCCGCTGCACAGCACAACCAGCCGAAGGAGATCCAGTCCGCATCAGGATCTCATTCCAAAGGCGGCGAGAGCTCTATCGCTGAACTAGAGCAACAGATGAAAAGACTGGCTATCCTTCTGGAAAAAGCCAAGTCCAAACAGGGAGTTTCTTCTAGCTCATCTGATGGAAAATTTGTCAAGAGAGCTCCTCGTGCCTGTTTTCAGTGCCAATCCCCTGATCACTTAAAGTTTGAATGTCCACAGGTGGACAAAACTGAGAGGGAAAGGCTGAAGAAGCTCTTTGAAGAGCGTGCTTCCAAGGCTGTTGCCAAAGCCATGCTGACCAGGACGGAGGTGCCTGACATACCCGATCATGATGATGGGGAGTTTGAGTCAGATGGAGAGTCAGAAGAAGAAGCTCTCCTGGCATTTATGGCAGCTCTCGGAGAAGAGCTAGCTGAAGAAAATGCTGACAATGAGGAAGAACTGGCACTTGCTGCTGATAATGAGGTACAATCAGTTCCTCAATTGCATATCATGCCAGTACAAATCATAGACGATTCTGAGTCGCATTGCTCCGACTCAGAAGACATCACTTTAGATGTTCTTCAGCATGAATTTTTAAAATTTTATGAAATGAAAAATGTTTTGGCTGGTGAAAATGCTTCGCTGAAAGGTCAAATTACTGTTTTGACCAGTGAGATTGAAAAATCGAGGTCCATCAGCGAAGAGCTAGCAAGTTTGAAAAAGGCTCATTCTGAATTGCTCCAAGATTTCCAAATTGCAAAAACTGAGCGAGATAATTTTCACAATCTCGTTCTGGAGCAAGAAAATAGAATAAATTTTCTAAACAAAGGCTCAAAAGACTTAGAAGCAGCTCTAAGTCATTGGAGAAAGCCTTCTGATAAATCCGGGTTGGGATTTACAAAAGATTTGAGCATAAATCAACCCGAACAAATCAGTACTCATAAGGGTAAGGGCAAACTGGTAAATGCATCAGCACCAGCTGGTAATACCAGTCAGTCCCGAATGGCTGATCAGCATAGGAACCATAAGTCCAGATACATAGGTGAGTCATCAAGACAAAATCCTCAACTGGCAAGATCCTCTGCTGACAGGACGCCAACATACCCGAAGACGCAGACTAAGCCGAAATATTCTAAGGCTAGGAAGTCAGCGTCAGCTGCCAGTGGAATCCGACAGCCAGCACCAGCTGTCCAGAGATTCCACGCCCAACCTTACAAGTATGCCAGTTGCCAGCATGCTTACAAGGGATCCAACTCTCAGCGGAATACTGAGAGAAGGATATTTCCCGATAGGAGGAACACCTATCGGAGGCCTGAGCCCAATCAAAACCTTTTCTCAAGGGCTGGGAAGGCTAATAATCGTGGTCCACAATTCCAGAGACCACCAAGGCAACACAAGCGGTCGGAAAGTAATTTCCGACACCCTCGGAGGAAGAATACTTCCAGAGGAACCGCACACACAGCCACACCTTCCAAAAACAAATCCATGCATTATTTTAAAAGGAAGGGAAAGGCCACAGGTGATGTCAGCAAGGGTAACACCAAGCTGAAGATCACACAAGTCTGGATTCCGAAAGGAATGATCCAGAGATCTAACCCTGCAGGACCCGCTGATGATCGGGGACCTAAATGATTCTATTTTTCTTGCAGGAACTAGGTCATGCAAGTCAGCTTCAGAGGTCGAGCGAGTGGATCATTGATAGTGGTTGCTCCGCTCATATGACTGGTGAGGAGTTCCTGTTTTCTGAGCTCACCAAGGTCAGAGGACCTCCAGTCATTTTTGGTGATAACTCCAAGGGCAGAGTTATCAGCAAGGGATGCATAGAAAAAGATGATGTCCGAATTGTGAACGTATCCCTTGTTACCAACCTGAAGCACAACCTCCTGAGCATCAGTCAGCTGTGCGACAATGGTTATACCATTGTGTTTGACAAGTCTGGGTGCCAGATCAAGAATGAAGATTCTGGTGAGACCAAGCTGAGAGGTGTCAGGAAAGGAGGCCTTTATGTCGTTGACTGGCAAAGCGGGAAGACTGATACATGCTTTGTAGCCACCAGCTCCATGGAGACTAACTGGCTGTGGCACAAAAGGTTAAGTCATTTGAACTTCAAAACTATTAACTATCTAACCAAGCATGATCTTGTAGATGGTCTTCCCAAGGGCGGGTTCAAGAAGGAAGGAATTTGCAAGGCATGCCAGCAAGGCAAGCAAACTAAGAAGTCCTTCAAGAACCAGTCACCTGTTTGCCCCAGTACCAGTCAGGTACTTGAGCTGTTACATATGGACCTGTTTGGACCAGTAACGCCGCAAACCATTGGAGGAAGACGATATTCGCTGGTAGTAGTTGATGACTACTCGCGCTATACATGGGTAAAGCTTCTCAGAACCAAGGATGAGGTGAAGATCATTCTTCCAGAGTTGATCATCCAAGCTCAGAAGCAGCGCGAAGCAGTAGTGAAGCGAATTCGTTCGGACAATGGGACTGAATTCTGCAACGGTCCGCTGATGGATTTTTGCGCGGAGGCCGGGATCAAGCATGAGAGATCTACACCAAGGCAACCACAGCAAAATGGACTGGCAGAACGTAGGAACAGGACGCTGAAAGAAGCAGTCCGGTCCATGCTGGCTGAGTCCGGCTTGGGACAGAGTTTCTGGGGAGAAGCGTTGGTGACTGCCTGCTACACTCAGAATAGAAGCGGGATCAACGACAGACTCCAGAAAACTCCCTACGAAGTGTACTTTGGTCGTAAGCCTTCTATAGCTCATCTTCGTGCATTCAGTTCACCATGTTATATCCATAATAATGGGAAGTCGAAGTTAAATGCTTTCTCGCCTAAGGCTGATGAGGGTGTGTTTGTCGGATATGGACATCCCTCTCACAAGGGCTATAGAGTATTTAACAAGACTACCCAGCTTGTGGAAATAACATGCAATGTTGTTTTTGATGAAGCTACTTTAGTGCGCAGGACCTTACGCCAACTGGCTGAAGATGTTCCTGAGGTCGAGGATGTCAGC
>JAPKLW010008604.1:0-13135 GCA_026898455.1 Plectranthus barbatus | reverse complement strand
AAATCTTTAACGCATGGATTACGGCCACTAACTCCAAATCGTGAGTTGGATAATTCACTTCATGCGGTCTTAACTGCCTCAACGCATAAGCTATCACCTTCCCGTCTTGCATCAACACACAACCTAGCCTATTATTAGATGCATCGGTATAAACCTCAAAATTCTTGTCTGATTCTGGCACTGCTAAGACTGGCGCGGTCGTTAACAACTGCTTCAGCTTCTGAAAACTCTCTTCACACTCCTCTGACCACATAAACTTCACCCCCTTCTGTAGTAACTGCATCATCGGCTTTGCAATCTTCGAGAAGCCTTCGATGAATCCTCTGTAATATCCTTCCAAACCAAGGAAACTGCGAATCTCGTTCGGCATCGTCGGTGATTTCCAATCTATCACCATCTGAATTTTGGTTGGATCTACTTTAATTCCATCAGCAGAAACAATGTGACCCAAGAATGTCACTTCTCTCAGCCAAAATTCACACTTGCTGAACTTCGCATACAACTTCTCTTCTCTCAAGGTTTGTAACACCGTCCTCAGATGTTGTTCGTGTTCTACTTCGCTCTTCGAGTATATTAAGATGTCATTGATAAATACTAGAATGAAGTTATCGAGATATAGATGAAATACTCGATTCATTAAATCCATGAACACCGCAGGAGCATTTGTAAGTCCAAATGGCATTACTACAAACTTATAGTGACCATATCTGGTTCTAAACGCTGTCTTAGGAATGTCCTCCTTCCTAATCTTCAACTGATGGTACCCCAATCGAAGATCAATCTTAGAAAACACCTTTGCTCCATTGAGATGATCAAATAGATCGTTGATTCTCGGTAACAAGTATCTGTTCTTCAGTGTCAGTTTGTTCAGTTCCCGATAATCTATGCACATACGCATTGACTCGTCCTTCTTTTTCACAAATAGGATCGGTGCACCCCATGGTGACACGCTAGGCCGTATATAACCCATATCCAACAGTTCTTGAAGTTGGACTTTCAGCTCTTGTAATTCTTTCGGGGCATACGGTACGGTGCTTTGTAAATCGGTGCCGCTCCTTGTTCCAAATTGATGGTGAATTCCACCTGCCTATCTGGTGGTAACCCTGGTAGTTCCTTCGGAAATACATCTTCAAACTCCCTCACTATAGGCACATCTTGTACTGTTAGCTCCGGTTTCTCCTCTCCCTCTAAATATACTAGAAAGGCTTGATTTCCTGCCTTACGTAGCAACTTCATTGCTTGGATTGCTGAAATCACAGGCACTATTTGCCTCCTTTTGAATCCATGCACGAACGACTCTTCATTCCCTTGATGTGGAATGATTACTCTTCTCTCACAACATAAAATTGTCGCCTTGTTCTCCGACAGCCAATCCATTCCTAGAATTACATCCACATCATGAATGTCCAGTACATTCAGCTCTGCCACTCGAATCTCATTCTTGCTAAGCTTGATTTTCAAGTCTCGGCATACTAAAGTAGAAATAGTGGTTTCTTCTGAAGGTATTGCTACGTTCAAGTCTTGACTATTTTTCTCTACCTTAAGTTCTAGTGCCTCAACACATGCAGATGAAATGAATGTATGCGATGCTCCAGTATCAAACAATACCATAACAGGTATATCATTAAAGCATATCATACCTGCCAAATTCCCATCATCCTGATTGTCGTCCAAGGCATATGCTCGGCCTCTCCTCTGCTGTCCATCACCACCTTGCTGATTCCCCTCTTGATTCCTGGGTGGAGCCTGATTGCCTTGCCGGCCTCCTCCTCCGTTCCCCATGTTGCCTCTCCATAGCTGGCGGTGACCTCTGATAGCTCTCAGCTGCTGGTTAGCAGGCCTTTGGAAATTTTGGCGATTTCCACCTTGGGCTGGCGGCATTGAGCAATGGTTGGCGTAGTGACCCTGGCCTCCGCAGTTATAACATCTAACTGCGTTCCCCTGGCAACCTCCCATATGCCTCCTGCCACACCTCTGGCAGTTCTGCGGGCCTGCTTGGTCACGCCTCTGAGCTTGTTGGGGATTGTTCCTCTGGAAGTTCTGTTAATCATGCCTCCCCTGGAAATTCTGTTGTCGGCCATGGTCAAGGCGCTTCTGACTGCCCTGACCCTGAACAAACTTTCTAGGCGACTCCTCCCACTTTCTCTTTTGAATCGGAGTTGGGGCATGTACCTCCTGTACCTCCCAATCAGGCATCTTCTTCTTGTTTTTGGACGCCTCGATGTCCAAAGCGTGGCCCAACAATTCCTGATAGCTCAAACCTTTTATTGTTGCCAGTTGTGTGCGGATCTCCTCGCACAGATCATCTCTGAATTTCTCCGCCATCTTCTGTGGCGTGTCCGCCAGATGCGGCGCCATTTGGAGTAGCTCACTGAATTTCGTATCGTACTCCTCCACAAACAGCTTTCCTTGCTCGAACAGAAAGAATTCCACCTCCCTCTCCTTCCGATATTGCTTCGAAATATACTTCTCGTATAATGCCTCCTTGAACCTGTCCCAACTTATATGGTCCCTCTCTGCTGGTGCGACCGACTTCACGTAGGTCTCCCACCATCTATGTGTCTTCCCTTTCAACTGGTATGACATACAGTTGATCTTCTCTGCCTCCGAACATCTCATATGCTTGAAAATCTTTTCAAGCTCCCTCACCCAATCTTCTACAGCTGTTGGGCCTCCTGTCCCATCAAACGTTGGAGGCTGCTGCTTCCTGAAAGTCTCCACCCACTTGACCGTAGGGATTTCAGGTGCGTTCCCGTGTGGCGGTGGAAATTGCCCATGTTGTGCTGCCGCACTCTCATCATCAGATAAAATCTCATACTCCTCGTACTCTTGATTAATAGGGGCCTCTTCCCAATCCGGATTCTCATACTCTGGCTGCGGGTTAGCTCTCCCACGGCCTCTGCCTCGCTGGCCTCTACCTCGGCCTCGTCCACGGCCTCTGCCTTGGCCACATCCTCTTCCCCTTCCTTGATTGATATATTCCATATTCTTTTCACTGCAAAACAACACCCATTTAGCAATTCCATAATAACCTCACAAGATAGCATCCACCTTATCCATTAAACAATATTGTCCATTCAACACTCACTCAAAGCTTTTAAACAACCAACCACCAACATTCATAATCTAAGAAATCCCAAATAATGTAATCGTGAAATATCCAAACAAATTCTCACATGCCACAAGTCCTGATACATCAAAGGAAATACGAATACAAGGAAATAACAAGGTTCAACAACAATGAAATATCAGTCTCTCTCCCTAAACATAAACGTAAACAGAGTACAACAACAACAGTAACATCAACCAATCAATAGGATCCCTCAGACGGGTCCTCCTCCTCCTCATCCTCCTCCTCTTACATCTTTGCCTTACCCTTTGCACGGGCAACCATCGTCCTGCCTCTCCCACTCTCGGTGTCACTCAAAATGCATATCGGAGCTAAAGGGGTCCCGTACTCTGCATATCTACTCCCATAATCACCTACTACGGGCTCTGGAACAAATCCCTGACCATACGTGCCCGAGTACTGTATCAGATTCACCCAGCTGGGCTCTCCTAAGTCCTGCGGTGGCGGCTGATTCAACGCTGCCTGATAATTAACATACCCTGAGGATCCCACTAGGTCGAAAAAGGGGTCAACAGATCCTCCCGACTGATGCTCAGACGGCACTACCATCTGTGCCAGAGAAGATGAGGCAGGTCTAGCCCTCGACTGTGGCGCCTCACCTGTCGCCGATGCCTGGGTACTCCTCGAAGATGCCGGTGATATACCCTCAGCCAAAACTGCCTCCTGAATGAGTGCAGCCATAAATGTATGAAAACTCCCTCGGGTACCCGTCTGCTGATTGTGATGAACTCTGACTAGCTCCAGGGTCCGACTGGTCCACCTCGATTGCATCAACTCCGTAGTCCTCTCCATAGCCTCAGCATCTGAGATGTCCTGTCCTCTCGCCTGCCTCCAGTAATTCCAGTACTCCATCAACGTGTTGGCCAAATTGTCTACCTCGAATGGTGGGTGGCTCCTGAAATGAAATGCCGCACTCCTAGGGTCCATCTACCACGACAACAACAACCCGTCAGTCCCGTCAATAACTATATAACAACTCCAACACACCCTATGTCTCAGTGGCAACTACTGGCCTCCGATACACTATGCCGAGGTTCAACTGATCCTCGCGCTAACACACTCACTCGAGTCTCGACTATATCTGCCAGGCTCTCTGTGCATTCTGCACACTCAACACCAACTATCCTTGTGCATTCTGCACACTCGACTCAATTACTGGATTCTCCAGTCACAACACAAGGTCTAAGTTCTAAGTTCAATCTACCATGGGTACGTACAACTCACATCATCCAACCACTCAAAGTCAATGTCTTTTCAAGGCCACAGTCAATTAGTCAGTCCTGATCATGTCCTAATTATCCCTCAGTTCAACACCAGTATATACCAAACTACAGCTCAATACACAATTTAGCACATCTATAGCCATAACACCATAAATCCAGCTGCTTGCAAAATTTCAAGAATCAATTCAACCAATTCAAACCACACTTTCAAGAAAGGTCATCTCACTGGTGCCAAATTAAAACAATTTCTCAAACTTTCAAAATCAGAAACCTTCTCAAACTCAGAAATTTTCATTCTCAAAGCTCCACAACTTTCAACTCAATTGATCTAACAATCAGTGTTAGCACTCTTGCTTAACACGGAAACAACACAAGTCAAAACCATTCAATTCCTTTAATCAACGTAAACATCGCTTTCTTTCAACTCCCAAAATCACTTTCAAAATCTTCCACTATTTTCAAATATACTCAAATCATACTTAAATTGCAAGCAGGAAAACTTTTAAAACTTGAAACATACCTCAGGTTGCGCAGGATAGAGTAGGGTGTAAACACGAGCGAGCACTTCGATCGACTTTCAAATCCAAACACTTTTAGGACTTGAAGTTTTCAAAATACTTTAAAATCGTTAAAACCCAAAAACTCAGCTCTGATACCACCTCTGTAACGCCCCCAACTGACCTTCCCTAATTTGGGGACGCGTTACATTGATTTTGAGGTTTTTGTCAAATGTTTTCTCAAATTAATTTAAAGCGGAAGTCTAAATGAAACTTGAAAGATAATTAATTGACATAAAAAGTAATACTTCGAGTAAATGAAAATGAACAGTATTTTAAACGTTCAAACATCCAAAAGATAGGAAGGAAATAACAGAGTGTGTAGCAGCGTGTGTGAGACGTGATGGAGATATGCATATGAAGATGCATATCTTAGGATCTATGAGTTTTCAAAATTCTTCACTGCCCTGTTTACACCCCTGCTCGCCCATCCTTGCCGCTCAACCTACGTATTTTAGAAATAATACGAGGGGCTGAGTACTAATGTACCCAATGAGAAACATGCCCAAAAACATACATTATATATGAGAAGTGCTATGCAACTCACACAGGTAGACACGGGGTTTTGTTGAAAGGAACCGTGTTACCTAAAACATTTTATTTTGCACGCGTGCTATTTACATGTTATCATATCTGTTTTGGTGTTGTAACTGGAAGTTGGCCGGCTTCCAAGTTACGATGATCAGTCAGGAATGCATAACACACTCAACCTACTGTCATCTAAGTGCACTAGTCTCAGCAACCCATTTTGAGACCCGATCGTTTAAATATCACTAGATCCGAAAACACGAGAGGGCTTTTCATCTCACTTCAATAAATATGTGGGGACAATTCACCCACTTCACAATAACGTGGGGGCTTCTACCCCACTTCACTGAATGAGTTCTAGCACAGTTATGAAATTCTGGTTCTAAACTCATTAGTATATCTCTCTGCCGATGGGAATCGACAGAGGACAGATATAATAGCACAAAACATGCATAGCATCTCGGTTTAAAATAAAATAGTTTCAACACATTTTTGAAAAGAAAACACACGTTTGCTTTGTACTTAAATAGTTTCCCAACTGGTATTAGGCTTTATGTATAGATGCCTTCCCGCTAATTTGAGCTTAACTTCCACAACGTTCAAACTCCTACAAACATCAAGCGTAAACCAATTAGGACGGACGATTTAGGACAATCGGAAATCCCTAATAAATTCCAAGAATCAGATCTCAACTACGCTCAAATTCATCATGCTTCAAAATTCCGAATCAACCAACCTCACGTCTAAAATCGCAACCCAATACATGTTTTACACTTAACATGCTCCTACAATCAAATTCCAAACTCAGGAATCGAAAATAACTCGAAACAGAACAAAACGGATTGGAAACGAGACAAAACACAACATTATGCAGGGCTGCTGTTCCAATCCAACTCAATAGTATAATTAAATTTCTAAATCGATATCACGAAAATTAAATACGCAAAAATTTAAATAATTCCCTTTATTAATTCAGAATAATTGCTACAAGGTCGAATAATACACGGGGTATTAGATCCCCTCACCCTTATAAAAATTTCATCCCGAAATTTTACAAAGTTTCAAAAAGCTCGGGATACTTCTCTCTCATCTTATCTTCCAGCTCCCAGGTTGCTTCTTCACGCCCATGGTGACTCCAAAGCACCTTTACGAGCGAAATCAACTTATTTCTGAGCTCCTGAAACTTACGGTCCAAGATAGCTTCCGGTCGTTCTTCGTACTGTAAGTCCGAAATCAAAACTACTTCTTTTTGGCGGATCACGTGACTAGGATCATATACGTACTTTCTCAACTGCAACACGTGAAACACACTATGTACATTACCCATGCTCGTGGGTAGTGCTAATCTGTATGCCACTGGACCAATGCGCTCTAATATCTCATACGGTCCCACATAGCGCGGTCGTAGCTTGCCTTTCACTCAAATCTCACTATCCCTTTAGAAGGCGAGACTTTGAGGAATACCTTATCTCCTACCTCAAAGCATAGCTCGGCCCTCCTCGAGTCGGCATAGGACTTCTGCCTACTCTGAGCCTCTCTGGTCCTCTCTCGGATCTGACGGACTATCTCAATCATTTCGCTCACAGCGTCAGGTCCAATCACCTTTTGTTCTCCTACCTCGTCCCAGTACAGAGGCGAACGACACTTCCTTCCATACAAGGCTTCATAGGGAGCCATTCCGATTGTCGCTTGATAACTGTTATTGTAAGCGAACTCAATCAGAGGCAAAATTGGCTCCCAACTGCCTCCTCGGTCCAAAACTACCGTTCTCAGCATGTCTTCGAGAGTCTGAATGGTCCTCTAGGATTGACCATCTAACTGAGGGTGAAACGCCGTGCTAAAATTCAGGTGAGTCCCCAACTCCTGTTGTAAGCTCATCCAGAATCGAGATGTGAACTTTGCATCTCTATCAGACGTAATAGATTTTGGCACTCCGTGCAGTCTGACTATCTCTCGGACATAAATTTGAGCCAATTTGTCTGATCCATAGTTCATTTTGATCGGCAAAAATTGAGCACTCTTCGTCAGACGATCCACTATGACCCATATCACCGTATTTCCCTTCTGTGACCTCGGCAATCCCGTCACAAAGTCCATGGTTATATGTTCCCGTTTCCACTCAGGGATGTCTAACGGTTGCAACTTCCCATACGGTCGCTGATGTAACGCCTTGACTTGCTGACATACCAGGCATTTTTCCACATACAAGGCTACATCCTTCTTCATACCATCCCACCAGTACTTAGTCTTCAAATCTTGATACATTTTAGTACTTCCTGGGTGAGCGGTACACGGCGTATCATGAGCTTCACTCAAAATCTCATTCTTTAACTGCTCACTGTTCGGTACTAAAATTTTGTCTCTGAACAACAATGCACTGTCAGGTGCTTATCGATACTTTCCCACTGGCTTGACCTTTAGCTTCTGACGCAACTTCTCGATTTTTGTGTCTCCTTTCTATGCCTCTACAATTCTTTCTCTTAAGTCTGACACCATAGTCAATGCTGCCATTTCAGACATCTTTCTCTCCAAGGGCGATATTACTTCTAGACGAAGTTTCTCGAACTCTCTGATCAGACTGCTTTCCCTTGTAAACATACAGCCTAACTGTGCTTCTCCTTTCCTGCTCAAGGCATCAGCCACTGAATTAGCTTTGCCTGGGTGATAATTTATCGCAAAGTCGTAATCATTTACGAGCTCTAACCATCTCCTCTGCCTCATATTCAAATTCTTTTGTTCGAAGAAGTACTTCAAACTCTTATGATTAGTGAATATGGCACACTTCACTCCATAGAGATAGTGTCTCCAAATCTTTAACGCATGGATTACGGCCACTAACTCCAAATCGTGAGTTGGATAATTCACTTCATGCGGTCTTAACTGCCTCAACGCATAAGCTATCACCTTCCCGTCTTGCATCAACACACAACCTAGCCTATTATTAGATGCATCGGTATAAACCTCAAAATTCTTGTCTGATTCTGGCACTGCTAAGACTGGCGCGGTCGTTAACAACTGCTTCAGCTTCTGAAAACTCTCTTCACACTCCTCTGACCACATAAACTTCACCCCCTTCTGTAGTAACTGCATCATCGGCTTTGCAATCTTCGAGAAGCCTTCGATGAATCCTCTGTAATATCCTTCCAAACCAAGGAAACTGCGAATCTCGTTCGGCATCGTCGGTGATTTCCAATCTATCACCATCTGAATTTTGGTTGGATCTACTTTAATTCCATCAGCAGAAACAATGTGACCCAAGAATGTCACTTCTCTCAGCCAAAATTCACACTTGCTGAACTTCGCATACAACTTCTCTTCTCTCAAGGTTTGTAACACCGTCCTCAGATGTTGTTCGTGTTCTACTTCGCTCTTCGAGTATATTAAGATGTCATTGATAAATACTAGAATGAAGTTATCGAGATATAGATGAAATACTCGATTCATTAAATCCATGAACACCGCAGGAGCATTTGTAAGTCCAAATGGCATTACTACAAACTTATAGTGACCATATCTGGTTCTAAACGCTGTCTTAGGAATGTCCTCCTTCCTAATCTTCAACTGATGGTACCCCAATCGAAGATCAATCTTAGAAAACACCTTTGCTCCATTGAGATGATCAAATAGATCGTTGATTCTCGGTAACAAGTATCTGTTCTTCAGTGTCAGTTTGTTCAGTTCCCGATAATCTATGCACATACGCATTGACTCGTCCTTCTTTTTCACAAATAGGATCGGTGCACCCCATGGTGACACGCTAGGCCGTATATAACCCATATCCAACAGTTCTTGAAGTTGGACTTTCAGCTCTTGTAATTCTTTCGGGGCATACGGTACGGTGCTTTGTAAATCGGTGCCGCTCCTTGTTCCAAATTGATGGTGAATTCCACCTGCCTATCTGGTGGTAACCCTGGTAGTTCCTTCGGAAATACATCTTCAAACTCCCTCACTATAGGCACATCTTGTACTGTTAGCTCCGGTTTCTCCTCTCCCTCTAAATATACTAGAAAGGCTTGATTTCCTGCCTTACGTAGCAACTTCATTGCTTGGATTGCTGAAATCACAGGCACTATTTGCCTCCTTTTGAATCCATGCACGAACGACTCTTCATTCCCTTGATGTGGAATGATTACTCTTCTCTCACAACATAAAATTGTCGCCTTGTTCTCCGACAGCCAATCCATTCCTAGAATTACATCCACATCATGAATGTCCAGTACATTCAGCTCTGCCACTCGAATCTCATTCTTGCTAAGCTTGATTTTCAAGTCTCGGCATACTAAAGTAGAAATAGTGGTTTCTTCTGAAGGTATTGCTACGTTCAAGTCTTGACTATTTTTCTCTACCTTAAGTTCTAGTGCCTCAACACATGCAGATGAAATGAATGTATGCGATGCTCCAGTATCAAACAATACCATAACAGGTATATCATTAAAGCATATCATACCTGCCAAATTCCCATCATCCTGATTGTCGTCCAAGGCATATGCTCGGCCTCTCCTCTGCTGTCCATCACCACCTTGCTGATTCCCCTCTTGATTCCTGGGTGGAGCCTGATTGCCTTGCCGGCCTCCTCCTCCGTTCCCCATGTTGCCTCTCCATAGCTGGCGGTGACCTCTGATAGCTCTCAGCTGCTGGTTAGCAGGCCTTTGGAAATTTTGGCGATTTCCACCTTGGGCTGGCGGCATTGAGCAATGGTTGGCGTAGTGACCCTGGCCTCCGCAGTTATAACATCTAACTGCGTTCCCCTGGCAACCTCCCATATGCCTCCTGCCACACCTCTGGCAGTTCTGCGGGCCTGCTTGGTCACGCCTCTGAGCTTGTTGGGGATTGTTCCTCTGGAAGTTCTGTTAATCATGCCTCCCCTGGAAATTCTGTTGTCGGCCATGGTCAAGGCGCTTCTGACTGCCCTGACCCTGAACAAACTTTCTAGGCGACTCCTCCCACTTTCTCTTTTGAATCGGAGTTGGGGCATGTACCTCCTGTACCTCCCAATCAGGCATCTTCTTCTTGTTTTTGGACGCCTCGATGTCCAAAGCGTGGCCCAACAATTCCTGATAGCTCAAACCTTTTATTGTTGCCAGTTGTGTGCGGATCTCCTCGCACAGATCATCTCTGAATTTCTCCGCCATCTTCTGTGGCGTGTCCGCCAGATGCGGCGCCATTTGGAGTAGCTCACTGAATTTCGTATCGTACTCCTCCACAAACAGCTTTCCTTGCTCGAACAGAAAGAATTCCACCTCCCTCTCCTTCCGATATTGCTTCGAAATATACTTCTCGTATAATGCCTCCTTGAACCTGTCCCAACTTATATGGTCCCTCTCTGCTGGTGCGACCGACTTCACGTAGGTCTCCCACCATCTATGTGTCTTCCCTTTCAACTGGTATGACATACAGTTGATCTTCTCTGCCTCCGAACATCTCATATGCTTGAAAATCTTTTCAAGCTCCCTCACCCAATCTTCTACAGCTGTTGGGCCTCCTGTCCCATCAAACGTTGGAGGCTGCTGCTTCCTGAAAGTCTCCACCCACTTGACCGTAGGGATTTCAGGTGCGTTCCCGTGTGGCGGTGGAAATTGCCCATGTTGTGCTGCCGCACTCTCATCATCAGATAAAATCTCATACTCCTCGTACTCTTGATTAATAGGGGCCTCTTCCCAATCCGGATTCTCATACTCTGGCTGCGGGTTAGCTCTCCCACGGCCTCTGCCTCGCTGGCCTCTACCTCGGCCTCGTCCACGGCCTCTGCCTTGGCCACATCCTCTTCCCCTTCCTTGATTGATATATTCCATATTCTTTTCACTGCAAAACAACACCCATTTAGCAATTCCATAATAACCTCACAAGATAGCATCCACCTTATCCATTAAACAATATTGTCCATTCAACACTCACTCAAAGCTTTTAAACAACCAACCACCAACATTCATAATCTAAGAAATCCCAAATAATGTAATCGTGAAATATCCAAACAAATTCTCACATGCCACAAGTCCTGATACATCAAAGGAAATACGAATACAAGGAAATAACAAGGTTCAACAACAATGAAATATCAGTCTCTCTCCCTAAACATAAACGTAAACAGAGTACAACAACAACAGTAACATCAACCAATCAATAGGATCCCTCAGACGGGTCCTCCTCCTCCTCATCCTCCTCCTCTTACATCTTTGCCTTACCCTTTGCACGGGCAACCATCGTCCTGCCTCTCCCACTCTCGGTGTCACTCAAAATGCATATCGGAGCTAAAGGGGTCCCGTACTCTGCATATCTACTCCCATAATCACCTACTACGGGCTCTGGAACAAATCCCTGACCATACGTGCCCGAGTACTGTATCAGATTCACCCAGCTGGGCTCTCCTAAGTCCTGCGGTGGCGGCTGATTCAACGCTGCCTGATAATTAACATACCCTGAGGATCCCACTAGGTCGAAAAAGGGGTCAACAGATCCTCCCGACTGATGCTCAGACGGCACTACCATCTGTGCCAGAGAAGATGAGGCAGGTCTAGCCCTCGACTGTGGCGCCTCACCTGTCGCCGATGCCTGGGTACTCCTCGAAGATGCCGGTGATATACCCTCAGCCAAAACTGCCTCCTGAATGAGTGCAGCCATAAATGTATGAAAACTCCCTCGGGTACCCGTCTGCTGATTGTGATGAACTCTGACTAGCTCCAGGGTCCGACTGGTCCACCTCGATTGCATCAACTCCGTAGTCCTCTCCATAGCCTCAGCATCTGAGATGTCCTGTCCTCTCGCCTGCCTCCAGTAATTCCAGTACTCCATCAACGTGTTGGCCAAATTGTCTACCTCGAATGGTGGGTGGCTCCTGAAATGAAATGCCGCACTCCTAGGGTCCATCTACCACGACAACAACAACCCGTCAGTCCCGTCAATAACTATATAACAACTCCAACACACCCTATGTCTCAGTGGCAACTACTGGCCTCCGATACACTATGCCGAGGTTCAACTGATCCTCGCGCTAACACACTCACTCGAGTCTCGACTATATCTGCCAGGCTCTCTGTGCATTCTGCACACTCAACACCAACTATCCTTGTGCATTCTGCACACTCGACTCAATTACTGGATTCTCCAGTCACAACACAAGGTCTAAGTTCTAAGTTCAATCTACCATGGGTACGTACAACTCACATCATCCAACCACTCAAAGTCAATGTCTTTTCAAGGCCACAGTCAATTAGTCAGTCCTGATCATGTCCTAATTATCCCTCAGTTCAACACCAGTATATACCAAACTACAGCTCAATACACAATTTAGCACATCTATAGCCATAACACCATAAATCCAGCTGCTTGCAAAATTTCAAGAATCAATTCAACCAATTCAAACCACACTTTCAAGAAAGGTCATCTCACTGGTGCCAAATTAAAACAATTTCTCAAACTTTCAAAATCAGAAACCTTCTCAAACTCAGAAATTTTCATTCTCAAAGCTCCACAACTTTCAACTCAATTGATCTAACAATCAGTGTTAGCACTCTTGCTTAACACGGAAACAACACAAGTCAAAACCATTCAATTCCTTTAATCAACGTAAACATCGCTTTCTTTCAACTCCCAAAATCACTTTCAAAATCTTCCACTATTTTCAAATATACTCAAATCATACTTAAATTGCAAGCAGGAAAACTTTTAAAACTTGAAACATACCTCAGGTTGCGCAGGAT